>SJYV01039771.1:0-13485 GCA_006410875.1 Neotragus pygmaeus | reverse complement strand
TTTTTTTTTTTTTTTTCACAAAAAGGACAAAAAATTTTTTTTAAGTGTTTTGTGTCTCAACTGTTGAGACATGAAGTGTGGGCAAGGTATAAATCAGAAGATTTTTTAAAGTTAATTAATTAGACTGCTTCAGTTCTTATTTATGGCACATGGGAACTTTTAGCTGCAGCGTTTGAACTCTTAGTTGTAGTATGTGGGATTGAACCTGGGCACTCCCTGCATTGGGAGCTGGGAGTTTTAGTCACTGGAACACCAGGGAAGTCCATGAGTCAAATGATTTTGACTCCTCCTTTAACGCAAGACACAATCAAAGGAGGAGTTAATTCTGTTCCTAGAACAGTCTTTCATGCCAGTAGCCAAGTTTGTCTTCCCTTCAGCAAAGATTAACTCACGGCAAGAAGGAGGCAAAGTGAATAGTTGAAGAGATTTATTGTCTCCCGCTCTGAAAAGTTAAAACTGCCTTCGTCCACAGAGGCCACTGTCTTCCTTGCTGCAACCAGCTAACACAAGTGAATCCCTTCAGCAAACTCTTTTATTTGTGTTGCTTGTTCTTTGAATTGTAGCACAAGTTCTGAGTCATTTAACGAATCAGCGGAATAAACACATGTGTGTGTTCAGCCTAGATCATGAACAGTAAAAGGATCTGGGTTTGGCCTGGACCTCTTCCCCACCTCCATCCCACCCTTTGGACCCATTAAAATATACAAATCTGCCTGTAAAAATAATAATGTGAATCTACAACATCCTCAACATTTCTCCAGGATTCCTGCATTGCCAGCAGGATTAGCTGTCTATATACCAACTCCTGAGGTTCTTACCCAGGTTCTATGTCAATTCTTTTTCCACTTGGAATACTTTAATGAGTGCTCAACTAATAGATGTTCAACGATCTGGAATATCTTACATTCTTTCTTTTGTCTTATCAGCTTAGTATTTCCATTCAGGACATTTTACCTCTGTGCAAAGACAGGAGTAGAAGCTGACGAGTGGATCAAGATATTACGCTGGAAGTTGGTGAGTTATTCGTGTCTCTAAATGCCTAGTACTCCCAAATCACATGCTGATGATTTCAAACTTATTTCTATTGGAAGAGTCAGGGAACCCCTGCAAACCCACGGGAAGTCAACATGCAGGCTTGTGGAAGANGGATCAAGATATTACGCTGGAAGTTGGTGAGTTATTCGTGTCTCTAAATGCCTAGTACTCCCAAATCACATGCTGATGATTTCAAACTTATTTCTATTGGAAGAGTCAGGGAACCCCTGCAAACCCACGGGAAGTCAACATGCAGGCTTGTGGAAGAGTCTGCTCATTCTTCTCGAATATGGAAGGGTTGAAGAAAGCAGTAAAGACAGAAGAATGAGGCTGCCCTGGGGTCTCATCGCCAGAGCCTAGCCTATGTCTATCAGACTTCTGATGTCTATCAGACTTCCTGTTAGTGTGTGGGTGGTCCAAGTTGGCCTGGAGGAGGACGTGTGGTACCAGAAGGACAGATAGAGGAACGCTGACGTAACTCTATAGTAGAAAATCCCTTTATATTGTCAGAGAAGGTGGACTTGCCAGAAAGACTTGGCTTAGTGTCCTGTATAATCGTTATTTTGTGCAGGTCGAGGACAAAAGGTATTTTAATTTATCTGCTTTCCATATACCTCCCAGGAGGAAGACAAATTGCTTATAAGAACATTCTAGTCTCATGCAATTTTTGTGCGTGTGTGTTTGCAAGTTAATGAGTTGTTAGCCAAGAACTTGTCAAAGCTTTCTCAAATTTCATATAAATACCACCTTGAATCCCTTGATGTTTTCAGCTATAGACAGTAATCTCCAATTTTCAAAATGAAATTAGCTTATATTTAGAGTCTTACTGAATAGTCCTTTCTAAATACTAGGATTTTTGCTTTTGGTTGTCTTTTCAATTTTAGATCCAAAGAACTACAGCCCTCCTTTTGAGATAGTTCCAATGTATTTGATATTCAGTGGGGAAATACTTTGCCATATGCAGTCTTTGCTCAAATATGAATTATTTCTTATTGTTTCTGTTTCATAACTTTGACACATAATCATTATAGAAAATTTAAAGTAAAAACAGCAAATGAACATTTCAGATTTCTCCCGTTGCATATAAACATTTAAAACAAAATTTCATCATTCTGTAGTATTCATCTGCTCACTTACAATATCATGAACATTTTTCCATATCAATAAATTTAGATTTATATCTTCATTTTGATTCATTAAATAGTGTTGCTATTACTAAAAGTGCTAGGCCAGTTCCCAATTTGTGCATATTTTAGCAACTACTTTATAATATTTCTCCTGAGAAAAAAACAGAAAACAAGAATAAAACTTGGGGAAGAGGGAATATGATAATTACTTGTTGTTGCATAGTTTTCTTACCAGTCAGCATTTCGTATTTAATATTTGTTAAAAGCCAAAGTTTGTTATCTTAAAGTTGCTCAATAGTCCATACAGGTGGGTGTGCTTTCTTACAGTCTCAAATAAGAAAACAGCTCGATCAAGGGGATGGCGCAGTCCGATCTCGGTCATTCATCTTTCAATAGATCTCCCTCGGTGAGGGGGACGCTGACGCAGGAGCAGGGTGGAATGCTCCCAATGCTGGGATCCACGGCACACTTCACATTAAAACTGACTGAGGGTTTTTCTGTAGAAACAAATCAAAAGCAGATGCAGATTTGGACCGTCCAGAAGACACCACATTTGCTGACTCATGGAAAACTGCTGCCCTTCGGGATCCTGCCATCTCCCTGAGACTACTGAAGCGTCCTCGTTCTGACGGGAATGGACAGGCCACTGCAACAGGGCGTGCTGGCTCTTAGAACATGCAGTAGGAGATGGTTCTGTAATCCCTCATTGTCGTCCCCAAGCTGGTTGACACTGGTTACCCGGAGTCCCACTCTGCATCATAGTCAGCTCATCTTGAGTCCCAGATTGTGCTATTAACCAGGAAGGAAATGGCTATATATGTAGCCTGAAGCTTAAGACTGCTTCTTCAGAAAGTATATTGGGATAGCAGACGTCCAAGACTGGTGGGAGGGCAGTGTTTTTGTTTTTAATTTTTCCCCTCATTTATACAAAAAACAAAGCAATTTCCGAAACAAAAATGGAAAATATTTGTAATATTTATTTTCTCTTTGTAAACAGCTCAGATATCTACTGGGTCCTGTTTTCCCTTCTAATGATAAACCCGTGAGAACTAAATCTCCTGTGGGCTATGAGGCAGAATGATAAAGACAACAGGAGGTACAATCTTAAAAAAATCATCTCTTTTAGTCATTTTGGGGGAAATGTTACAAAGAATGAGAAAACAAACAGAGGAAGAGGAATAAAGTCGTAAGTAATTTCTAGTTTAATAATAATCATCATGATAATTATTACTGTAACAATAAGAGAGGACTTGTAAGCACTCAGTTCTTCATCCCACACTTCTCCAACAGCCTGAAAGAGACTAATCAAGCAGAGTGTGTTGTAACAGTGCCTGCCAAAAAGTGAGCGGTAGGTACTGGCCCAAGAGAAATAAGATGTATCCTGCACTGCAAGGAACCTTATTCAAGAGCGACTTCTTTTGCCTACTGAGGGAGCAACACTAATCCACATATGGGGTGTAATGATGTGTTTGTCACACAGCATTTTCAAGCCAGAATAAGGGGGTTGAAATTGGGAGATAAGATACCATCATCCATAGCTCCTAAGTAGATTCTAACTCCTTCTAGAGTCTTTATTAATAATGCTTTAATAGGCTGAAGTTTGAAGGGAGACGAAAGTATAGGAAGAAACCAAATTAAAATGTTGTGGGGCAAAGCTATTATATGACATTGCTCTTGCAGTCCAAAGGGCAACTTTGTTATTGAATACGTTTCTTCTGTTATTTGAACATCTAAGTCTCAAAAATTACGTTTCAACAAGGTTTTTAATGTATTTTGTAATGTTTGTATCATATGAGATAAAGCAATGTCAAAGTTAAAATGTATTGTGTCAAGTTTGCAAAATAAGAAGTTAGACATAAATGTTCACCGAGATGTAGTTTCATGTTTTGTTTTTTTAGATCCAGAAATGTTTGTGTAGGTAGCATTGTTTCTATTTTTTGTAAAATATGTTATTTATATCCTTTGCTTGTATTAAAAAGAGCATGATTTTTCTGTCTGTAATATTTTGCTATTAAAGTGTTTTTAGTATCTAATTTAAAAGAAATACAATTGATTAATATCATAAATAGCAATGAAGAATCCACTTTGGTTAGACTACAAGTTACTAAGGATTGAAGGATTCAGAGTTGAAGAAATAGTCCCCATCCTCAAGGAGTTTTTAGTTGAATATAGGCAAGGTAACAAACACATGCATAATAATGCATAAAAGTAAACACGATAAATGCTGAAAGTGAGGCAAAGCTAGAGATGGGGTGTGCTTTAGCAGGACTGTTGCCGTTCAGTCACTAAGTCATGTCTGACTCTTTGAGACCCCGTGGACTGCAGCATGCCAGGGTTCCCTGTCCTTCACCAACTTCAGGAGCTTGCTCAAACTCCTGTCCATTGAGTTGGTGATGCCACCCAAACATCTCATCCTCTGTCATACCCTTCTCCTCCTGCCTTCTATCTTTCCCAGCATCAGGGTCTTTTCCAATGAGTCAACTCTTTGTATCAAGTGTTCAAAGTGTTAGAACTTTAGCTTTAGCATCAGTCCTTCCAATGAATATTCAGGATTGATTTCCTTTAGGATTCAGCACGGAGGAAATCATTCTTTGGGAGGATTTTGACATGAAAAGGGCAGTCTAACACACACTATGTAATTAGTGTGTGTGTACCTGCTCTCAACAGCCCTGAAAAGTGGTCTTGATTTCACCTCCTGAGAGAGCTCAGGAAAAGGGCCTCGAACGAAGGAGGACATTTCGTGCCAATGGCAGGCAAGTGGGGTTGTTTAAGATAATAGCTGTCTGTGTCAAGCTCTGTCACTAACAGTACGTGCTCATTGTAAAGGAAGTACCTCGAGACCCAGCCGAAGGATCAGCAGTTGTTCTCAGAATTCCTCCGGAGAAAATCTTGCCCCACGGAAGCACTGTTGCCTCTGGATGAGGGAAGCCCCCCTCAACAATAGAAACGGCTCTAACTGCCTCCAGGGAAACCTGCCCTTATTCCAGGGCTGCTGGGCAGAATGCTCAGGGCTCAGAGCCCTCTCATCCAGCCAGGCAGCACCTACGAGTGGGCTCTTTGATTCTCTCCTCTCCCTCACGCTGGGAGTGCAGCTAGGGAGTTACAGTCAGTTTCAGGAGAGAGCAAGAGAACTATCACAGGGTGATTATAAGTTCTGCTCCCCTCCTCTGCTGCTACTTCAGGTCAACTGCAGCAAACCTTTATTTCTGCCCATCTTTCCAGCCACATCCAGCCTTACACACTGCTTACTATGGATTCAGGAGTTTAAGTTATCTGTGGAAAAGGGCCAGGTGTTTTTTTTTTTCTTTTCTTTTTATATTTACAATCACTGGGATTTTGTAAAATCTAGTTGTTACTAGAAAACTGAAGAAACAAATACAACTATCACAATCCCATTTTTTAAATTAAATAAAATAAAATAGACTTGGGACTTCCCTGATGGTCCAGTGGCTAAGACTCTGAGCTCCCAATGCAGGCGGCCCGTTCAATCCCTGATTAGGGAACTAGATCCTACACGTTGCAACTAAGATGGAAGATTCTGTGGGCCGCACCTAAGACCCAGTGCAGCCAAATAGATATTTTTAAAAATTCAAGACATAGTATACCTGCTGTTTTTTATACCCTTAACTCTCCACTTCTGTAACTTGCCGTGTACTAACAAAACAGAACAGCCCAGTCTGTGGACTACATTTCAAGTAGCTCTGGCTAGTGGACTGCCAAGTAAAACAGACCAGAGGCTTCCTGAGGAAGAATTCATCTTGACGTTGCTATGAATGTGCTTAATAACATCTACAGCCCCTTGAATTTATATAAAAGAGGTTATCCTCCATAACATGTGTGGGCCTCTTTCAAGCAGTTGAAACACCTTAACAGCAAACCTGGGGTTTCCATGGAGAAGAAATTCCCCCTTTAGATGGTGGGCTCATCTCCTGCCTGAGATTTTCCAGCTTTCCGGCTTGCCCTACAGATTTGAGGTTTGCCGATTTCCAAAATCACGTAACCAGTTCCTTGAAATTAATCTAGTTCATATATATTCTACTGGTTGTTTCTTTGGTGAACCCCGAGTGATACAACTTCCTTTCCCAAATACCTCATTATTTTATTATATATTGTATTGTTTGCTAAAATATTTCATTATTTTTGAATAGTTAAAAATTTAAGAAGTGCAATAAAGCTTACAGTGAAAAGGGTCATTCCTGGGATCTGTTCCCCAAGTATCCAGTTCCACTTCATGGAGGTTATCAATGACACCCCATTCTGTGTTATCTCCATGGACACCATCATATCAATACAAGCAAGTATCAATATGCACATGTATTTTTTCTTCCTATACATAAATTGCAGCATTGCAGTTTCACTGACACTATTTTTCACTGGACATTATGTTTTGGAGATCATTCCACCTCAGTACCTGATGTCTTCCTTCTTTTTTTCCATTGAGCCAATGTAGAAATTTCTCTAACCAATCCTCTATATTAGATTGAACACATAATTTATCTAAAGTGGGACACTTGAGAGTTGAAAGGAGCAGTAATGATTACACCAAGAACAGCAGGTATAAACTGACATTGTTTAAAAAAAAAGTCACCTTATCTGATAGATACTTCAGCTGTTTCTAGTCCTTTGATGTTACTCAATTGCAATGAATACACTTGTAACTATACCCTTTTCACTTGTCCCCGTGGACTGGCAACATAAATATCTAGAAGTGGAATTGGGAGCTTTTATGTCAACTTCACCAGTCATGGGGTGCCCAAATTAAACATTTTGTGCCTGTGGATTCTGTTTCTTTGGAGAATCTTAATAAGCTTGGTATACATTGCCAAATTGTGCGAATTAAAAGGGTATAACAATTCACATTTCCCTCAGTGGGGAATAAAAAATCTGCTTTTTGAATCTTTCCCCATTGACTTATGATGTCATTGTTACAATTTTTTTGTCTTATGTGTATGTACTAAAGTCTGTTTCTGGGTTATTCCGTTCTACAGATCTGTCTAGTCATATGTCTGATGTAGGTTTATACTATCTTTAAAAATCTAGTTTTATATCACCTTTTCGAAAATTCCTTAAGAGTTTTACCTTCTAGATGAACTATAGAATAATTATAGAATCTATTATGCCTCTTAAAATGGAAATTTTAATAGTAGTACTATTCACTATGCAAAGGTTAAGTATCTCCATTTATTAGTTCTCTTTCCTGGGGGGCATGTATGTATGCACTCTGTGTGTATGTGTGTGTGTATAAAATATATAATATATAGATAAATAAAATCACAATATTGGTCACCTCATTTATAAAAGACTTTCTTGCTTCATGCATCACTGCACTGGCAAAAACTTCCTGGACACAATTAAATAAAAATTGGGATAATGGGAATTTTAGATTTTTATTGATGTATCTAAAGCTTCATTAGGTTGTAACAACTAACTATTTATAGCTTGCTGCAGGTATAACATTTCTGTCCTTATCTCTTTGTAAAGACTGTTGTCCTTGCTAGATTTTAATGCCTCATCCTGTGTTTTCTAAATAGCATCCTGTGCACAGCTTCAATGCAACACTTCCTATACCTGTTTTGTTTACTGAGCTGTACATTCTTTAACGATAGGTACCACAATTTAGTCTCTTATTTGTAGAGGATGGGAGGAGAGTGGAGGGAAGAAGGGATGGAGGGAGGAAGGAAGGAGGCAGGCCCAGTGCCTAGCCAATCTTACTGCACAACTTGAAGGACTGCATTCACTCATCTGCCATGTAAAATGCATCCTTGGAGCACAGAAATATGACGTCCACTTGTGCGACTTAGAATTCTGCAATGTGGTACTTCTAGTGAACAGCACACATTTGCTACTCAATGCCAGGTACCAGTGATGAACTCTGACTGTCAAAGAACCCAGGAGGAAATTAAAGCTTTGAATGATAGACTGCATTCCTAAAAATGAAAAGCACATGCTAGAATTGTGATACCAATTACACAGAGATTAAATTAGGCTCCTGGATGAGGTTTATTTTCCAACTGACAACTTAGACAAGGTAAAACAGTCTCCAAACTAGACAAGAAAACACTTATTTATGTGGTTGAAAGAGTGAATTAAATTACAGAGTTTAAACATTTGAAAACAGTCTGGGGGGGAAAAACCTATGTAGTGCTCAAATTGTACTTTTAAAAATACTGTTTTATTTATCCTCATGTATGAAAAAAAGGGATATACTACCATGTGTACATACATAACAATATTGGAAACAGAATTCAATAATGAATCACACCTAAATTTTACAAAGAATAAACAAACATTAAAAAACACTGATTGGTTATAGAAAGCAGAGTGGAAGAAAAAACCATTAGCTATCATCTTCATTTCTATTAAAGAGCAGCACCCTCTAAGAAGAAACAAATTTGTTAGTAAGACTCACCTACAGTGCACAACAATATATACAAATGAAAGTTAGTGATTGTACTCGTTTCATTCACTTTTCCTAAGCCACTTTATCTTCCTCACACTCAATGCAAAGAAAATAATATGAAGAAAAATATGTCCTCATTATTCACAATAAAAAGAGTCTGCCTCATTCTGCAGGCCTGGCATATGGTATAAAAGGGAGCACTTCATGGCTCAAGGGGATCAAAGTATCATTTTGATTCTGAGCCACCAAACAGGATCTCATGCATATTTGGTGACTGGACTAACTCCACAGGAGCTGTGATAGACTGAACCATTTCTGTGGCATCCCCAGATCTCACTAAATAAGAAACAGTCCTACACACAAAAAGATACCATCAACCTGTCCATAAATTCCATCTGTAAGGCTCTTTTTCTAGAGTAAAGTGGAAAAAGGGGGTCCTTGAGTACATGGATACAAGTGTCACTGTGGCCTAAAGATTGCTGGATTGATATTGTGTCTGATATGATGAAGAAAATTCCAGATTAAGAAACTTCCACAACTTGTCTCAATTCTTCAAATAATGGAGCAAGTTCCTTTTCCAGGCTGACAATTAGTCCTAAAGCAAAGAGATTAAGAAATTTGAACATTAGAAAAATGCTTATCAATATTTATATACTAAAAAGTAAATGAGACATAGTTCATTTTCCATAACTACACTTAAAACACTAATTCTGAACAAAATAATTGAAAACCCACACTTATTGTGAAGTTTACTTTCATCATCTATTATTAATGTAAATAAATAAAACCATTTATATGTATTAGATATAAAATGAATCCAGCANGCGAAAATGTTTTAAAGATGCCTCATAGGACTATAAAACATACACTGAAAGCAGCAAGCTAATCTAGAAATCAGCACATCCAGCTTGTTAGTTTCCTACGGTAGAAGGCTGTATATATATCTTAAATACTGCTTGTTTTTTGTTCAGCTAAAGATCTTCCTGTCTCACACAGCATTCAAAGCACCTGGGATTCACAAGGAAATGTTCTACGTACTAGAATACAATTCTGGAGATCATCATAATTTATAACAACTGATGATTTTATAGTATGATAGTGATTTACCACAAATGAGGTTTAACATATTTAAAATACCGACACCACTACTATCCTATACAAAGAGTTTTCACATACAGTATTTTACGGCTTGAAAATATTTAGAAATGAAAGACACCCAACAGTTCATTAAATCTAAATCCCACATTTTAAACATGAGCAGTCTAAATACAGGCTTCAGTGACTCAGTTGGAAACAAAACTGGCTCAAATATCTTGGAAAGAAAAAAACAGA
The DNA here is from genome assembly GCA_006410875.1 of Neotragus pygmaeus. Taxonomy (NCBI): domain Eukaryota; kingdom Metazoa; phylum Chordata; class Mammalia; order Artiodactyla; family Bovidae; genus Neotragus; species Neotragus pygmaeus. Next base: position 3,591 of record SJYV01039771.1, on the reverse strand, counting down.
ACAGAAAAGCAAAGCAGTTTTAACAGTAGTGAAATTTGGAGACAGACCTTTAAAAAATTCCACTTAAACTAAAACAGAGTTAAAAAAATTTTTTTAAATTCAGTTGAATACTGAATACTGTTATGATTTTACACAAAAATAGCCAGTGAAGACCACTGATATAATGAGATCTTACAATGCTCGCTAGAAAGTACAGCTTCCAAGTGTTTGCCTCAAATTCTTCCACTCTGAAAAAGAATTGAGTATATTCATCCTAGTCACACTCTTTAAATTCCCAAACACATTTACCTTGCCCACTATTGTTCAAAATTTTATAGATTGGTCCTTATGGAACTGAATTCATCTGTGATCATTTTTGTTTGGTTTGGTTATTTTCTACACTGTTTTTTTTTTTTTTTTGCTTTCTGAAACTGTTGCAATGTGAGCAAGATACTGTATTAAAGAGGTGAAAATAACATTTAATTTTCCTTTCTATCGTAAATGATCACTTATCTATACATCATCTCATCTGAACTAAAAAAATAATAGCATAAGATCAAGAAAGCAGTTCTTAGCTTCATTATACAGATATAAACAATATAATATTTGTTTATATTATATAAACAATTGTTTATAATATATAACAATTCAGAGAAGTTATATTTCCAGAGAACAAGGAATAGATGGTAGCGCTAGGCCATGCATTAAGGTTTTTTTACTCTAAATCTGTATTCATATCATATTAGACTGTTCAGATCCAGTATTATAAAGATTAAAAGCTGTATTTAAGGTAATTAAAACATACCTGTATTAGCATTGCTGCTGGCTATGAAACTCACTACCAAAGGTAAACGATTGAATTGAACCACCTAAAAAGAGAACAAGATCTAAAGTATAATGTTATACAGTGAAAAGGTGGTATAATTCAAATCAAATATCTTAATCTTTCTAAAAACTTTAAATGTGTAAGATACTAGCTTGACATCATGGTATTATGTCATGAAAGGTGAAAGAGCTGAAAATAAGTATTTCCGTAAAACAGACTTACTAATTATCTCTTAGAGACATTAATACCACTTAGTCTGGAAAGTTTCTAAGGTGGGGCTCTGTCTTCCTCATCTTTTTTTATCTTCTAAAGCCCTGCAAAGTGTCAATTACATAGTAGGGGCTCAATAAATATTTGATAATTAAGGAGCTAAAGGCATTATTTCTCTGTCATTCAAGTGGTTGTAACTTCTCAATCTTTTGACTCCTCTGTACCACCATAATTTAAATTAACTTACATTTAAGTTAACTTTAAATCAGCTATCTTTTTAAAATATTTAGCTTCAACCTAACCTTTACTGATTCAATTAAAGGTCAGATGAGCTGGTTATCTTCTGCCTAATAGATACTAAAATACATAACCTTTAAAATAAAAAATAACACTTATGTATCATTGGTAGTGCATGACTTATACCCTGGGAAACTCTGCTCTATGGAAAGCAGTGTGTGCGCAATTGCTCAATACTGGAGTGAGCTGCCGTATCCTCCTCCAGGGGATCTTCCCGACCCAGGAACTGAAGCAGTGTCTCTTGTGTCTCCTGTATTGGCAGGCAGATTCTTCACTACTGTGAAGAAGTTACTGATTTATTCTAAAGAAAATACAGTGGGTGATCAAGAGATCTGTAGCAACTAATTGCTCTCCCATAAATAATAACCTCATTTATTTTATATATTTATATATTTCAAGCCAAAAGATGGGATTATTAGCAATAACAAATGAAAATAACTATCATTTGACTTTCAAGGAAAATCCTGTATCTGTCACAACAACAAGTGTGTCATTTGAGAAATCACAGTTGTTAAATAAGCTAAGGGCACCATCTACTGGAGGTATTAATAACAGTGACCTGACTTACCCTTTTCAGGATAACATATATTTTACTATTTAATCTTTTAATCTAATTGTTCCTATTAATTAATTCCTGAAGTAAAATGTGAAAAAACATCACTACAGCTTAACATAACCAATTTGAAGGTTAAGATGTTAAAATTCCATCACTTTGGAAACCAAAATTTAGAATTATAACAACAAACTATTCTACAAAGCAGAAAGAATAATAGTTGAAATCATCAGCAAACCATTTGATAATTATGAACTTACCTGGTAGGTGTTGTAGTAACAGATGATACTTTTATTTTTTGAAAGTCCAAGTTTGCTCCCTTGGTCTGTTGCAAGGGCAAAAGTTGATAAGAAACCAGGTCTCAAAGCATGCTCTGGAGCGTTATCATTGGCCACTGGAAATACAAGTGATTTAAGTAAAAATTATGTAGGATATACAGTGGGAAGAGATTTAGAGTAGTTTTTTAAAAAAAACAAAAACATAAACTTGTAGGGAAAAAAAGCACAAGAGTTACGCTTCACAACACTTAAGTTCCATAATACTAATTGGGGCTCATCAGTTTAGGTGAGAAAAACCATTCAATCACAACTAAGGGAATAAATACTGGCTCTCAAAATTTTTCAAAAAATTTCAAATGAATACTAAACATCTCTATTTTAATATCTAATTTAAAACAGGTTATGATTATCAATACAATTAATAAATTGAATATTCTGGTTAACTATGAGCTAAGTGAGAATACTGGAAAAAAGCCTCAAAAACCTTTGCTCTTAGAAAAACCCACAGAAGCATCATTTGTAGATGACGATAATTCTATACCTGGCCACTGATCTAAGTTTTTTACACTCACTGAAAATGAGTGGAGTTGGTTGTACCATAAGTGCTGAGCTTAAGGTTTCAACACAGAGATCCTCAAAAAGAACACTGGAGCTGGAAAATCTGAGATTATTTTGTTCAAAGTCTTCATTATGGAACTGAGAAAACGAAGTGATTTGCCCATGGCTACCTATGTTCTGTGCTGGGTTAGGAAGCACACTGGATCACATATCAGAAGATGATGGGTTCTATGACCATCTTGTCACTGACTCATGAGCAACTTGGAGCTGACAATGTATTCTTTGCACCTGACCATTTTCATTAATAAAATGAAAGAACTACATTAGCTAACTTCTAAACTCTGATTGAATTCTAAAGTTCGAAATTATCTGACATATATGATAATCCCAGGTGTAGAATATATTGTAAACAAAATATGCAGAACATTATTTAACGTTTCTGTCATATCACATATACTTAAAAAAAAAAAAAAAGAGCTAAACCCTAGGCAAAAAGAAACCTTTTCTTTCCCTTTTTTTAGGTTAACCAACTTTTCTTTAAGCAAAAATTCTTGCTAGATTCTGGTTAACTAAAGTAACTGTGAAGTTAAAAGTTTTTCAAAATCTTATTTCCAATAAGGAATAACAAGAAAGAGTAAACAAAATAATAAATTTATGTTGATTCAAATGTATGGCTGTTTATCCTAAAACCACCAGCAATACTGATGAAAAATATATGCTGGGGGAGTCCATGGGTATAATATGTCTAGCTGCATATATATGCTCATTCTCATGATTCAGATTTACTAATCGTTTACATTATACATGAAATGTCTTTAATGGGAAACTGGGCCTTCAATAAATCCTTACTTAAACTCTGCACGCTATCATGAAATAGTTGATATATAAGA
>SJYV01039769.1:0-12372 GCA_006410875.1 Neotragus pygmaeus | reverse complement strand
ATTTTAACCACCCATGCTTTAAAAAAAAAATTTTTTTTTTAATGTGGACCATTTTTAAAGTCTTTAATTTGTTACAATATAGTTCCCATTTTTTACATTTTTGGGGCCACGAAGTATGTGGGATCTTAGTTCCCTGACCAGGGATTGAACTGGCATCTACTGCATTGGAAGGCAAAGTCTTAACCAACGGACTGCCAGGGAAGTCCACTAAATATTGAAGCTTTTAAAAAATCATATTCACCAAAAATCCTAGTTTATTAAAATCTTGATTATCTTGGAATTCATGCTATCTTGTATCATTCAGACCCATGAAACTCCCCCTTTTTTGACCCCTGATAGCATAATTTTAAATTACTGGGTGGGGTACTGTCAAATTATTCCATGATTTGTATCCTGGCCTTACTGGGATGCTCAGAATAACTGCTCAGCGTAAACTCTTAGAACAACAGATGGCAAAAGTTAGACTGCATGAAACCTCATCTTTCTCCAGTTCTTCCTAACAGAAAAAGTAAAGGAGTACAGAGAAAATGAGTCAGCAGAAGAGAATGGTTTACCAATGAATGAAATTATGCCTCCGTGGGAGAACTTCTTTCCATCTGAAGTTTCAAACGTGGTTGTCAGGTACCTTTCATATCAAGTAAGACCTAACAGCTGTGCAATCCCAAGGATTTCATTCCCTCCAAAAAAATCAGGGGTGTTCACCGTACTGATGGACAGCTCCTGGTAACACTGGGCCAGTTAGGACAGCGAGGAGCTCACAGCAGAAGGATGAGAAACCCCCTCTAGACTGATGAGAGGAAGCATAACAAACAGCAGCGCAGGAACATTCCAGCAACAGCCTCCCATGCACTCCCGGACACCCTGCCAGGCTATAGGCGACTCTTACTATTCTTTGGTCAAAGCATGGTAACTCTCAGAACATCAGCTGGCAGAGCTGGGATTCTTTTTTCCAATGACATACACAAATACTTGAGGTTAGATTTGTTAGAGTAAGCAGGAAACTCTAAAATCTCTCCTCTCAGTTCAAGCCAGGCCTCTCCAGCGGGCTCCTTACAGAGAGTACAAGATGAACGAGCAGTGAAAGAAAATACTTCACATTTACTTTAAAATAAGAAGTTAATTTTGCCAACAGGTAGCACGTACACTGGGCTTCCCAGATGGCACGGTGGTAAAGAATCCGCCTGCCAAAGCAGGAGATGTGGGTTCGCTCCCTGGGTTAGGAAGACCCACTGGAAGAGGAAATGGCAACCCACTCCAGAATTCTTGCCTGGAGAATCCCATGGACAGAGGATGCTGGTGGGCTACAGTCCACGGGGTCGCAAAGAGTGGGACACAACTGAGCAACAGAACAACAACAAGCATGTAGACTAATAGTCAAGTACATACAAGATTTTAAGTGTGTGTGTGTGTGTGTGTGTGTGTGTGTGTGTGTGTGTGGGTGTGTGTGTGTGTGTGAAGTCTCAGGGTCGTGGCCTATGATGCTTCATATATTCATTGGTGACTGCCTCCCAGGGCTGTTCTGAGACTAAATGAAGTCATTCTTAAGCATTGGCTGGTACCAAGTACATGCTCAATAAACAATGGTTCCCTTCCTTGGGCGGAAGGAGGAATTGAGGGTTAAAAGGCCCCCTCTTCATGTCTACATTTTAAGAACTCTTATCTTGATAGGAAGCCTGTTCTCAGACCAACAGAGGAAACCCTGGGCTCATGGCCTGGGACCTTTGACCTCTGGCTTCCCACTGCCAGGCTGAACAGAAACCTTCTGGGACCTGTCTACACAACACGGCATGAGGCCCTCAGCATCAAGTCCAGCCCAGTGAAGCTCCGCATGGCTCCACTGGGGAGAACGCACTCTCCCACCTCCGGCTGCACTTGACAATGGAAACCTTCCTTTCTGGCCCCTCAGCTCAGGACGGTACACCATCACTCATTATGCCTTTGGCATCCTGAACAAATGTTCTTTGAAATGCTCCACATGTTGAAACCACCCACAACCAAGCAGGGTACAGCATATGGGAAAACAAGATCTGCCGTCTCCAAAAACCATGCTTTCGCCCACAAAAGCCAAGGCTTTTGTCATACTGTGGAGCTATAATTAGAGGAGGCTTTTGAAGTTCAATGAGTTGGCCGCAGCCATATAAGGCAAGCTACTTCATATATACTTGAGGTTCTCCTGCAGCTATTTTCCCCTGGACTTTGAAGGAAGGGAGACCTGGGGAGGGGCGATGTGTTAAAAAAATGGGAAGCTCTGAGTTCCCAAATCCTGGCCGGCCATGCTCCGTGTGTCTGCCTCAACAGGGAGGTGAGGCGGAGGTGGTGGCAGCTTCAAAAGCTGCGGAGGAGGGAAAACCCTCATCTCCTTCCCCGGCTCAGTCTGTCATCCCAGAGCCCCGGGTCCTGCTGCCAAGCCACCTGCTCAAAGGAAAGCTGCTGAAATATTAACACAAGTGAAAAGCAGATCCCCAAAGGGTAGCACCCCCGTTCTGCAACCCAAGGGGACATGCTGACCTGAGATTTCAGGGCACCGGCCTGACTATTTAAAAGTCACCAAGGAAGGAACATGAGCTTCCCACATGGCTCAGTGGTAAGGAATTCGCCTGCCAAGGCAGGAGACACAAGAGATGCGGGTTCGATCCCTGGGTGGGAAAGAGCCCCTGGAGGCGGGCAGGGCAACCCACTCCAGTATGCCTACCTGGAGAACCTCATGGACAGAGGGGCCTGGTGGGCAACTCCATAGGGTCACAAAGAGTCGGAAACAACTAAAGCAACTTAGCGTCCACACACGCTAGACGGGGCAGCATTTTCCCGATTTCAGGTGGAGCCAAGTTCGTTTAGATTTCTATCTCATGGGAATGTTGAAAACACAACGATTCTCTACCATGGTTCCTAAGATGGAAACTCAGGGACAAGTGAGCCCTCTTAGGTGAATGAATAATTTTGTGAACCTTTTAGAAGATCAGATACCCAAGTCAGGAAGTAATGGAATATTTGATCTGTGATTAAGTGAGGACCAAAGTACAAGAATCAGATGGAAAGCGGTTTTTAACTCTAATCGACCCTGGACAAGTTATCTGTCATCTCCCTTCTTCTACATGCTGAAGTATAAAATATTTAGGAACAAGTCACTCTTGTAGAGTTTTGTACCCAAAGAAATAATACAGCAGCAAAAAATGTACTAAGTTCTTACTATGTGTCAGGCACGATGCTAATTATTAATATTTTGCAATGCATTTGCTCATTTACTCCACATGGCAAGTACACATTAGATACTACTTTATCCTCATTTTATAAATGAAAAGCAGGAGATATATTGCCAAGATTATACAGGTAGCAAGCAGGTTACCAGGACACCAACATCCTGTCTCACTTCCAAGCCCAAAGTCAAGGGACTTCCCTGGTGGGCCAGTGATTCAGACTCCTCACCTCCAATGCAACGGGGTGCAAGTTCAACCCCTGGTCCAGAAACTAAGATACCACCTGCTGCACAGCATGGCCAAAGAGTAAAATCAAAGCCCCAAATTTAAAAGCCTGTTACTACCTAAAGGAACTTAATGAACATAAGAAGCCACTATTTCAATTATGGAAAAATCCACCTGAGACTATGACCATCTTCACTGTTCAGCTCTTCTGGGCATGTCCAGATCCTTGGCTAAGGAGACTTTTTTAAAAACCTTTTTTTAAAAAAACAGTTTATCAACAGCAGTCCACTGTCTTCACTATAAATAACCAGTCAGCAAGTGTAGGAGGAAGAAAAAAGGTCCAAATACTTCCCTTCAATTACTTTAAAACCAGTCAAAATGAAAATTCAAGTGAGTTCATTAGATTCACAGGAAGCCCCATTATAAGCTCGAGCATCTAAAGGGATGTTTTATCCTAGAAATTTGGTGGATTCCAAAAAGCTATATGGTTTTATAATCTCATCAAAGATCCATGCTGGAATGAATCCCAGTATGGAAGCTTATGTATGTACCAGACGGTGGTATCTAGAGTGCCTCAGTTTACTCCTTCAGCGTAGTGTGTGTATGAATGGGTCAGGATTACTGATCGGGTACAAGGACCCTGGGGGCCTCTCATCATCAATCCTCAGGAGACTATGACTGCTGCTACAGAAGGGAAATACAGAGGTCAGAGATTTCACTGCAACTATCAGGAATGTAAGCAAGACAATGAGTCCCCACAGACGCACATTTCAGCTCCTACTGTATGCCTACTAACGACCCAGCAACTGCTGGAACAAAACCAAGTGGGACTAGAATCAAGTTCACAAAGAGTGTACAGTCCAGAGGGAGGATCAGCCAAGAAGATGACGACAGGTGTGTACATGATGTCAGAGGCGCACAGGGATGCTAGGGAGCACGGAGAAGAAACGGCTCCATCAGGCCAAAGAGGGGCAGAGTGCGGAACCCCAGGCACTGAACGCGAGGCGGAGGGGACCCTGGGTCTTACTGAAGAGCGGACGACAAGGGCCCTGAAGTCTTTATAAAATGAAGGCAACATGGCTGCGCGGCACCACTTAACTGCACCTCTTTTAATGTGGCTTATACACAATTCACACTTGGCAGCATACTTTGAAGTGACAATTGTGAGGCCTTGTTGAGATTCTATTTGCTTCCTTTGGGGTTCTTGCATTTCTATTCAACAAGAACCAAAGCAATACTTGATGCATATTATTCACATAATTCACCCCAAACCGCATGGATACATACATATCACTATTATTCCCATTTTACAGGTAAGCAAACTGAGGCCCTGCAAAAAAAGGTAATTTGTCCAAGTTTAGCCACTCAGTACTGGAAAGGCTGGATTATGAAGCCATCTGAGCTACATGTCTGCTCTAAATCACTCTGCTACACGGCCCCCTCCAAAAAGGAATGTACTGAAAAATACTGGGAAACTCAAGATCACAGGGAGGCCTGGAGACGCAGGCTTGGAACTCAGAGCCACTTCAGTGAGGACGCCATGGCAGCCATGCTGAGCACAAGCCACTCTGAGCAGGCACTGCCTACCCTGCCACACACGGGACACGGCCTGCAGAATGCCATCTTGCTGCCACACCACCACCACCCAGGGACCGTACCTCACTGCCCTACAAGCGCCACATGCAGAGTCTGGGAAGGAGTGGACACGTGGTGAAACCATGACCGCAAGGCAGGCGGGCCAGTCTCCACAGGGAAGCGAGGTTCACGGGGTCCATGGGGTCCCGGAGTCCATGGGGTCCCAAGGTCCATGGGTGAGTGTACTGGTTTCCTAGAACTGCTGACAGAAAGTGCCACAAACTGCGTGGCTTAAAACAAACAGAAATTTATTCTGTTGACAGCTGTGGAAGCCAACAGCCGAAGGATTGTTTCCATCTGGCTATTCTAGGGGAGAAGCCCTTCCACGCCTTGCTACTGACTTCTGGAGGCTGCAGGCAATCCCCACACTGCCTTGGCTTGCAGACCCATCACTCCAATCTCTCCCGCACCTTCACAGGGACGTCTCCTCTGTGTCTGTATCGCTTTGCTCTCCTTATAAGGGCATCAGCCGTACTGGATGCAAGACCCATCCGACTCTAGTATGACCTCATCTTAACTTAATTCCATCTGCAAAGACCTTATTTCCAAATAGGGTCATATTTCAGGGTTACCAGGGGTAAGGACTTGGACATTATCTTTTGGGGAGGACACATTCCACTCACGACAGTGGGGAAATACACAGACGGGGGAGGGAATTCACCTGCTGGGCAGCCAGAAAAATGACAGTTATCCATGGTACCTCAATCATTACAGGGGCCTTCATTCCATCTAATAACGAAATAAATGATTTCAAAGCAAAAGGTGGATGTGCCGAAGGCAATAAATGGCCTATGAGCTCTCGGAGGGGAATCGGCTTAGACAGGAATCTGCAGTATGGCTGAGGTGGGAGTGTTAATTACAAAGTAGACAGTTCCTCTCTCTGAAACTATGGCCATCAGAAGGAGAGGGCTGGGCATAAGTCCTGCCACCTCTAATGCCCAGAGGCACCTGCCAAATACTTCCCTTTTATCTTCAAAAAGAGAAAACTTGGCCTGGAGGGGCCATCATGGATTTACATAGGAAGATAAATGGAGATTTTTAGCTGTGTATATGAGTTACCTGAGCCATAAATTTCCAACTGTATCGGTATATGACAGATGTTTGAAATATACATTATTTACATAGCTGGTCTAGTCTTTTGTGCTGCTGCCTGCAGAGCTCTAAACTCTTTTCAAACCTGAACTAGATACCAAAAGCATATCCCTTGTATCAACAACACAAGGGCTTCTGAGTAAGTGCAAACACTAATCAAACAAATGCAAGCATTAAAAAGCACTTTACTTTTAGGAAGAGAGAGCAGATGATCTCTAAATTCTAACCTTGAGTCTGTAGGTTTTCACAAACCCAAGTAGGATCCAACATTAACGGAATCCAACTGACCTTCCATCTGCTGGAAATAAAAATAAGCAAGTCATCTGTTCCCCTCAAAGAAGCAGAATGGGAAGTACAACGGCTAAGGTATTTCCATGTTCTCACTAACTCTGCTAAGTGGGTGACCCCCAAACTACCCCATCACATATGTACCTACTTCTCTGCTTAGACAACCAACTCTTTAAGTCCAACATGGACCTCATCGTCTAGCTCCATTTCCCCCCAGCCTCCTGGGCATGTGTTGCTTTCTTCCAACAAAAATCTCTGATTCACCTTTGATTTCCTCTCCCCTCTTCAATCCAGTCACTTACAAAGGAACAGCCAGGTCCTTTCTTTTCACAGATGTTCCCTTTGCCCTTCACGCTCATCCATCCTTTTTTGGCTGATATGAGTTCTCGTTATGAGGTGTGAGTACCACTCAGGTGTGTGAGTACCACTCAGGTATGTGAGTGGTGATACCACCATATTTCAGGTGGTATCTTGTTGGATCATTTTTTTAAAAACTGAGATAGTGATATAATAATAATAGTAAAGGGGGTCAGGAAAACAACTGTCAAATGAAACCCATCGTTTCATATAAAGTTAAAAATGCTTCTTTTTTCATCCATTTAAATATAAAAGTGGGTAAAGTTCAACAGAACTATCACATAAATAAAAGCACAGATGGTGTGCGGACACGGTTTACAAGTTCTCGAGGGTGGTGTGCTAATGCCTAGCAGCGCTGGGAAACCCTGCCCTGGGTGGTCCCTCAACATACTACTGGCTGATCAGTCTGTCCCTCCACCACCTTCCAGCTGGTCTCCTAGCCTCCCAACTCTCATCTCTTCCATCTGCCCTGCCAGCCACGCCCAGACATCTCTTCCTAAGATGCTCCTTTTGCTGTTTCTCTCCCAAACTCACAAATCTAATTTCTGCCCCATAAATTCTAAATCTCACCTACCTGACCGAGCTACACATTATTTCTAGTTACACCCTACAGCTACAGTATGGCAACTTTCACGCTGATGTGTTCCTTGCCAGCTGCATGCCTCGGTTCATACTGCTTCTACAACGCCCTCCAAGTCCTGCTCCTCCTCTGTCTCTTCAACTCTTAACAAGTCCTTCAATAAGCAAGGAAATCCCCCCTCCAGGCATCTCTTCTCTCAACTCCTGTTCCACTTACACCAGCCATATCAACCACCCCGCTTAACTCATGATTATGTTCCAGTATTTACTGCTTTCGAATGGTTGACTCAGAGCTGGTCCTACCAACCACAACAGGAGGTCCCTGAAGATCAGAATCTTCCTGAGTACAAAAGGATGACTCACATTAGGAATTCAAGATTTCTCTTCAACGAACAAACTTTTTTAAAGAGAAGCCATGTTTTATTCATTTGTCCAATAAACAATTCCAGAGTCCCTGATATATGCCGAGCTCTATGGCTGGTACAAACACATAATACCAAGACTGAGGAATTCACTGGCTAGCAAACCCGAGGTGCAATACAATGGAACCATTTTGCTGTAACACACGCATAAAACAAATGTCATGTGAGTGATGTGCTGTAGAAAGAGAGGGGCTATATGAGCTTGTTCTGGAAGGCTCAACAGCATTAGCTTTATACATTAGCTAAATATCAGACCTTTAAAGATATGTCACTCAGTGGAGTGACATAAATCGCAAAAGGCACACAAACAGCAACAAGATGTTGCCAAAGATAGAAAGATTCCAGAGCCTGAAACACAAGGTGGGTGGGGGAAGGAAAGGAAGGAAAAGTAGGGCAGGTCACGCCATGATGAGCCTTGGTCTCAGACTTCATTCACAGGCACGAGAAACATCAACAGGAATTGGAAAGGAATATGATCAGTTTTGCTTTAAGAGGCATTAAAAAAATAAAATATAAAGTCCCTCTGGGGACACATGGAGCATGAATTGGACATGGTCGGTTTAGAAGACATCCTAATAGAACAGAAGAAGATTCAAACAACTGAGAGGAAGGGGGAGGGGCAGATTTTAGAACTATTTAGGTGGTAGAAATCAATGGGATGTTCTGGCCAACTGGTTGTGCATTCCAATGTCAAATAAAAATAGTCTGGAGATTAACTACTTAAGGAAAAGTTTACTATCTACTTTAAAAAAAAATTACCCACGTCATTTCTTTCTCATGTAACTGGTGAGGGCTACACTATAGAGTCTATACTTTAAATTCTTGTAAACTGCAAGAATCTCTACTCTAAATGTGACATATCAGGACTCATTCAGTTTCTATGGCTGATCTACAAAACCTGTCCTAGTTGCGAAAGTCACCACGTGTTCCCACAGGCAAGGGTCCAACCAGACTTCACTCCTTGGTTCTGTCTGCACTCAGCATAAGCAATCTTGTACCAAAGAGTAAACCAGTGTCTGAACTGCCCTAACTCTCTGGGGTATAGAGAATTTAAGCCACAATTGCTCTGGAGGTATAAAAATGCTAAGGTTTTTATACAATATACTCATATTCCTTTTTTCAAATAAAAACATTCACAAGAGTGTAAAAGATATTGAAATACCAAGAGAGGTGACCTTTTGCAACCACATTCACGTTCTCCTGGGAAATAAAGAATAAAGTCATTCACCACCAAGTGTAATATTCCTCACTTCCACAGGCCTGATGCAAGGAGTCAACACAGGTAGTTTCAAATTAAAACACAGTTGGAGCAGCGAGGCTGGAAATAGATCTCCGCAAAGAGGGAATCGGAGGCAAAAGGATGCTGTTTATGAAAACTCCAAATGATCAGAACCTGCCAGGGCTTCGTCCCTCATCCCCTCTACTCCCATCGGTCTGGTCACCAGGACAAGCCCTAACACAGTCACTTAATGGAACATCTGGGGATGACAGGAAATAAGACTCCATCGTCAAAAGAGCACTCTTCCCACACACCCCAGGTACGGAAGCACATGACTCCAATAAGAAGAAAGGGCAAAGGTTATTTCTAACAATTTCTGTGTAAGTGCTCAGAAATCCCGGCCTTGCTCAATACAGAGCCTCCACGGAGCCCAATCCTGTGATGGAAACGTGGGCCGGGAGGGCCCATTACAGACGGAAGAGGTCATGTCACCCACCAGGGACACAGCTGGTTTGGGGCAGGCCCAGATTAGAACCTTGGGTGCCCATCCTCCACTCCCAGAAAACTCTCACGTCTCTCAAAATAACAGCACATAAGGAACTGGGACACACCATCCACTGTGCCCCAGAATTAGTTTCTAAAAAATGAAAACTAATAAACTCATCAAGGTGGTGTCCTGGCCATTCCTCCCCGCTGATTCACATTAGTTAGATCAGCAGACCAAACAGACTTATATTTTCTTAAGATGTCAGTTTGGGGCTTCCTTTTCAAATCCTTTAAAACTCTCTGCCTTAGTTTTCTTTCAAATGACAAGCATCCATCGAAAAATACCATGACTTTGGGATGTCGAGTTCATAAAGGATATCTTTCATGCACGTGCGCCACAGAACCTTTATAGTGGAAAGAAAAATTGCTTACCAAACTTTATCAATGAAATGTCCCCAAACTTGGTGGTATGCCATGTGCAATATAAAGAAGTAGCTACCCCCTCTCCCGCCCCAGCATGAGGGCAGGGGGAGAGGAGAGGGAAGAAAGTTAAAAGTCAGCTGCATTATTTGCATACAGAGGTCACAGTTCACAAGGTCCTAACAGAGAAAGTTCTAACTCCTTCATGAACAAAGGTACGGTGCCTTGAAAAATCATTTCATGAAGGTAGGTGAGCATGTTTCCATATACGAAAGCCTAAGGATTATATAGCTACTTTCCTCTTTGTGGGGAGTTTTACTTTTCTCTCTAAGTAATATCATAATTTCTAGTTTCAGAAACTGTGGAAGAATAACCCCACATTCATTTGACCTAACCCTTTTTCTTACTCAGATCATGGATGCATATTATTCATCTTGATTTGAACAAAAGGCAAGATTTTTCCCCTTCTGCCCAGAAACCACCTTTGGGAAATTAACATTCAAGATGAACAACGAACACATCTCATGGCCTGTGAACCTGCTGGCTGCCAGGAGGCCTGTGAATTCTTAGGATTATTTTTGATTTGGTAGCATGAGTTGGGGGCTGAAATAGTCACATAAGGCACAGTCTTTAAAATTTAAAGTTTCAGAATTCTCTATCTAACCATCTGTTTGCAGGATCTCTTTAACTTTTAGATGTGTCTATTCTAACCTCTTGAGCTTAAGTATAGTTTATCTCGAAGGTACACGACAAAGTTAAGGCTAAATGTCAAGCCTATTGCTATAAATCACATTTCAAACTGGTAGATATGCATTAGTGAAGAAAAGACTGTTTGAAAAGGTGCTGTCTCATTAGAAAGCTATTATGGAATGCCTGTAATTTTGCCTTAAATAAACACATTTAAACTTGAAATACCTACTGTGTGACAGTAGGCCAGACCAAAAGAAGAACTATTAAAACTTCTAAGGATCTTTCCTTTTCTAAAGGTTAAAAAAAAAGTGATTTTCACAATATTTTTAAGGAATTTTTTTGGATGGTGATTTCTAAAAATACCTCAACTGAAATTAAGTCATTTAGTGCTTCTCTGAAGAAGCTTATCTTGTCCTTTGAACTCAACAACAAAATCTCTTTTTACTGAGAAGTATGATAAACAGTAGTAGCTATTATGCCAAATGACTGGACAAACAGAAGAAATATGAAAAGCCTCATTTGTTTCTAAGTTGCTTCATTTTTTATTTCATTTTTAAATGACAAAGGCTCTGTTTGCACCCAGAATCACTAACTTGATACAAATGGATTTTCTTACATTTTTTAAGGGGAAGAGAAGGTCTCCCAACATGGTCCCCAAGTGTCTCAATATACCACCTATTACTAACAACATTTATATTTGGAAAGGAAATTGATAAGCTACTTCCAATCTCTGCCAGAAAGCTGTGTATATAAGATTGCACCTACTCTCCCAGTGTTTATTGGAGGAGTTTGTTTAATAATTATTAGATCCTTCCATGAACCCCAACCCCTTTTATTATATGTATTGGACAATAATCAAAACAAAGAATAAATAACCACTTCCATCCTTGGACAAAACTATATTATACCCAACCCTGCAGCCCCAAGAGAATCTAGCAAGGCTCTCTGCTTAAGGCAGGGGAGATTCCATGAAATGCTGAATGAATCACACAGCTCTTCTTCCCTCACCTTTGGGTTTTCTTTTCTCAACAGTAAGCTAATGTGAAATCTACATAGACCTCCACCAGTCTGAAAGAGCTAATCCTTCAGTATTCCCTTAGGACCAGCTTACCATGTGCAGAGCAAGAAATGAAACAAGAGAATCAAAGAAAATGAAAAGCTTCTTCCTCAAGCCCTCAAAACTACCTTGCAAAACTGGCAACAGCAGTGAAGTTCTTTAGCAAAGAAGCAAAGAAGGAAACGGTGATCATAATGATGCTATGCCAAGAGAGAGAAGAATGGGCTCCACGAGAATGCGCCTGAAAGCATGACAGAGTCTTGCAGGTCTGTGGAAGAAATGACGGCCACCTGCCCCACTCCAGCCTCACACTTCGTATCAGTACTGATTCCTGAAGAGAGGCAAAAAGAAAAGAGGGGGAACCATTCAGAGAGGAATGAAGACATTCAAACCTCAAACATATGAAACCTGAGATTATCTGAACACCCAGAGCAGACATGGGTTTATGGACAGACGTGTTTTGAGGTTACATTTGGATTTAGCTGTATTTCAAAATTTACTGCCACCAGCCTGAAGAATAAAGCAACCACAGCAGTGATTGACTTCAAGTACTGAAGCATAAACTGTAGTTGTCACTTCCTTTACAAATTTGGCTTTTCATGACTGGGAAAATCAAGGGAGCCTTATTGTCAAAATAGTACATCCTTATGTCACCAGATTTTGCAATTAAAAAAAAGATGGTTATTTTATTTAGGTTTTCTACTCATG
>SJYV01039766.1:0-12092 GCA_006410875.1 Neotragus pygmaeus | reverse complement strand
CAGGGCCCTCATCTCGGGGGCTCCGGGCTCACGCCGCCAGCAGGTCCTTCTGCTGAGGCTCTGAGCAGCTCTGAGGGCCCTCCCTCAGCCGCCTTTTGTACCCCCAGCCCAGGGTCCCAGGGAGCTTGGCACAGACGCCCCACGCTCTGCGGCCAGCTGGCAAGGGAACCTGTCATTTCCACCCGCGGTTCATTAAGCTGCAGGGCCCCACGCGGTCTGCGGGGGGCGGAGGGCTGTCCTGCAGCTGGGGTGACAGGCGGGGGCCTCTGGCCTCACCCTCAGCCTGCTGCCCTCTCCGAGCGCACCTCCCCTCTCCTGCAGGGTCTTCCACGAGCCCGAGGTCTGACCCGCAGGCAAACAGGGCGGGTAAGGAATGGGAGGCGGGTGTCTAGCTCAGTCCTGGCCTCGCTGCCCTGGCGGCCAGTTATCCCTGCGGCCCCGCAGCCTGCGACCTTCTGCACCATTTGAGGGTTCAGGACTCAGCTTCCACGTGGCCTCCTCGGGGAGTCCTCCCAGGTACACCCCAACTGTGTCACATTCCCTGTGGATTGTCTGTGGAGAACAGTTTTCATGTCCTGGGCCCCTGACATGAAGGAGGCAGAGAATGGTAGAAACGTATTCCCTCCCAGTGCTGAGGCCCCAAGTCTGAGATCCGGGTGCCTGTAGGGCCGGCCCCCTGCAGTCTCGGGGTGGGGGGGGTCCCTCCTGCCTCCTGCAGCTCCCGGAGGCCCCTGGCTTGTGGCCACCCTCCACTCCATCCCCTCACATCTCCTACATGTCTGTCTGGACACCAGCCCTGGGCTGCAGGGCGATCTCGCCTCACCATCGGAAACCTAGTCCCACCTCACAGGCCCACTTCCGTCAGCTCC
Organism: Neotragus pygmaeus; assembly: GCA_006410875.1. Classification (NCBI taxonomy): domain Eukaryota; kingdom Metazoa; phylum Chordata; class Mammalia; order Artiodactyla; family Bovidae; genus Neotragus; species Neotragus pygmaeus. Next base: position 11,223 of record SJYV01039766.1, on the reverse strand, counting down.
CAGGCCTGGAGGGTGTTTCGGGGCCGCCACCCACTGCCCTGGAGCTCCCGCCTGAATGGCCCCAACGGTGTCTGTGCACCTGTCTGAGCCCTGGGTGGGGAGCCTGCCCTCTGGTCCACACTGCACGTCCAGGGCAGGAGGGACCCCTGCCCTCAGAGGGGCCGCCCAGCCTGCTTCCTCGTGGCAGCCCCTCGCCATGTCTGACCGCTCCCTGCGGTGTCCAGCTGTCTGCACTTCACAGCAGCCAGCTCAGGGACACAGCACACAGCCCCAGGGCGGGGCCCCCTTCTCTCCCCGGGGACGGAGGAGGTTCTGGTCTTGGCGTGCCTTCCCGGGACTTGGGGCTGACTGAGAAGGCAGCCAGGGCCACAGGTGGACCCCGGGGCCCCACAAAGGCACGTTTGTGCCGCATGGGGCAGGGCTTGCCCCTCCCGCCACCACACACTCACATGACCCTACCCCCTGGGGGCGGAACTGAACGTTCAGCTGGACCCAGTAATTACCGCGATTGCCAGCCGAGGTGCCGCTGAGCAGAGGCCTGCCCTCCCCAGGTGGTCGGGAGCAGGCCCAGTGCCCTTTCAGGAGACAAGGGGGCAGGTCCGGCCACAGGGAGAGGCTCCCGTGTTCCCGGTCTGTGTGACCACCCCCGCCACGTCCTGGAGAGACAGGGTGTCCCTGGACCTGGGATACCCTGGCTTCTGCAGAGGCCTCTCAGCCCGGCCCACGGTCACAAGACGCCTGACAGTCGGGCACCGGGCGCCCGAGAGGCAGGGTTGGTCCACGGCCCGGCTGAGGCTCTCTGGGAAATGGACGGAGGCTGGCAGGCCGAGCAGGCTCTGAGCAGGCTCTGAGCCTCCGCCCCGAGGGAGAGGAGAAGCCATCAGCCTGTGTTCACAGACGCAGGCCCGTGTGAGTGACGGACAGGCAGGCACGCACGTCAGCAGGAGGCCCACGGGTTTTTGCACAGAGGTGTAACGGCAGTTCTAGGAGAAAAGACGACCTTCTCGAGGGACTGTGCTGGAGCTGCTGAGCCGCGGACACCCGCCTGCACGTGGAGCGGTTCCGCGTCCACCGCCCCTCAGCCTCCCTTTCCAAATTATCTTTGCCTTGACCACAGCCTAATCTGCACTGTAAGCAAACAGACAATGAAATCAACAGATGAGCCTGTAATTGACGAGGCCGGCACCAAACCCACGCTCAGCTGCTCGGAAGGCCGATCCTCAAGCGCCGAGAGCTGGTGGAGAGGGAAAAGCTGCTTCACTCAGGAGGCCGGCAGCCTGGGGAGGCGGCGGGCAGGGGCCCAGCCCGTCCCGAGCTGCTGGTTAGGAGACAGGCTTCAAAGGCCACGTGGGGAGGGGGCCGCGAAGGTGTCAACAGCTTGTGCTCGACGCTCCAATGGTTTCAGGGGTCTGGGGTCTCCGTGTTTGTGGTCAGCAGTTTCCATCTGGTGGGGGTCCGTTTCCTGTAAAAACACCTTTAAAGCGTGTGTCAGGCCTAAACTGTCCCCACTGTCCCGGCCCAACAGTTGCTCTTGGTCTCTCCTCACTTCCTAATTACCACGTCCCAAGCCAACCCTTCGAGAACCAGAGGAGGCCCAGGAGGCACAAGCTAGGGACACGGGAGCTGGTTTGGGGTCTCACTCCCCCCTTCTTTTGTACTCGACCATCTTGAGGGGAACCGGTTCAGGAAAACAGGGAAGATAAGTTTCAGATAGAGCTTAACCAGAGACTTGACGAAGGGACTCGGTTTCAAACCGAGTGTTCAGATCAGTGCTTAGATCATCGCAGAGCAAACCCAGAACAGAGACAGGAGGGACTTAACACGAAGAAGCCACAAGCCTGCAAAGGAGACATGAGAAAGCACCGTCTAAAGCCAAGCTGGGCTTCCCCGGCGCCCAGTGGGTGAGAATCCGCCTGCCAGTGCCCGGGCACCCGCTGCATCCCCGATCCAGGAAAAGCCCACGTGCCCAGGGGCCAGGCAGCCCCCCGTGCTCCGCGGTGAGAAGCCCACCCACCGCAACTAGAGACCAGCCCCCACTCTATGCAACCAGGGACTGCCTTCACGTAGCAACGAAGACCCGGGGCAGCCCAGAAATAAGTGAACAAGTAAACAGACGTTAAAAATAATAAGTAAATAAGGCCAACGCTGGTTCTCCAGGAGGACTCATAGAAGAGATCAAGGAAGAGGCAAACCTGAGAGGTACCTGTGAACAGAGGCAAAGCAGAAGGTAAACCTTCAGATCCAGAGAGCAGAGAATCCAGAAGACCCGAGATCTGGGGTCCCCGCGGGTGGCCTCCTGCCCCCACCCTGCGATGCAGCTTTTAGGCGGGTGGCTGCTGGAACCACTGCTGGGTAAGCCCTGGAGCCCAGAGCAATGCAGGACCAGGCAGGGGGTCCGTCGCACCTCCTTGGAGGGAGCACGACCCCCAGAGACCCCCAGGCTCTGTGCAGAAAGGGTGCTGCCCCAAAGCCCTGTGGGCACCGCCGGGAGCAGGCAGAGCTTTCTTCAGTTTAAGTCTGAATTTGGCAATAAGGAGTTCATGATCTGAGCCACAGTCAACTCCCAGTCTTATTTTTGCTGAGTGCATAGAGTTTCTCCATCTTTGGCTGCAAAGAATATAATCAATCTGATTTCAGTATTGACATCTGGTGATGTCCATGTGTAGAGTCTTCTCTTGTGTTGCTGGAAGAGGTTTGCTGTGACCAGTGCATTCTCTCAGCAAAACTCTGTTAGCCTTTGTCCTGCTTTATTCTGTGCTCCAAGGCCAAATTTGCCTGCAACTCCAGGTATCTCTTGACTTCCTACTTCTGCATTCCAGTCCCCTATGATGAACCATCTCCCTGATGGCTCAGACAGTAAAGCATCTGCCTGCAATGTGGGAAGCCAGGGTTCGATCCCTGGGTGGGGAAGATCCCCTGGACAAGGAAATGGCAACCCACTCCAGTACTCTTGCCTGGAGAATCCCATGGACAGAGGAGCCTGGTAGGCTATATAGTCCATGGGGGTGCAAAGAGTTGGACACAACGGAGTGACTTCACTTTCCTTTTCCTTTCCCCTAGGATGATAAGGACATTTTTGGGGGGTGTTCTAGAAGGTCTTGTAGGTCTTCATAGAAGCATTCAACTTCAGCTTCTTCAGCATTAGTGGCTGGGGCATAGACTTGGGTTACTGTGATATTGATGGTTTACCTTGGAAATGAACACAGATCATTCTGTCGTTTTTACCTCCACCTAATAAAAGACGCTTACTCCTTGAAAGGAAAGTTATGACCAACCTAGACAGCATATTCAAAAGCAGAGACATTACTTTGCCAACAAAGGTCTGTCTAGTCAAGGCTATGGTTTTTCCAGGGGTCATGGATGGATGTGAGAGTTGGACTGTGAAGAAAGCTGAGTGCTGAAGAATTGATGCTTTTGAACTATGGTGTTGGAGAAGACTCTTGAGAGTCCCTTGGACTGCAAGGAAATCCAACGAGTCCCATCCTAAAGATCAATCCTGGGTGTTCTTTGGAAGGAATGATGCTGAGGCTGAAACTCCAGTACTTTGGCCACCTCATATGAAGAGTTGACTCATTGGAAAAAACTCTGATGCTGGGAGGGATTGGGGGCAGGAGGAGAAGGGGACGACTGAGGATGAGATGGCTGGATGGCATCACGGACTCNGTTCTTTGGAAGGAATGATGCTGAGGCTGAAACTCCAGTACTTTGGCCACCTCATATGAAGAGTTGACTCATTGGAAAAAACTCTGATGCTGGGAGGGATTGGGGGCAGGAGGAGAAGGGGACGACTGAGGATGAGATGGCTGGATGGCATCACGGACTCGATGGACGTGAGTCGGAGTGAACTCCGGGAGTTGGTGATGGACAGGGAGGCCTGGTGTGCCGCGGCCCGCGGGTTGCAGAGTCGGACACGACTGAGCGACTGAACTGAACTGAACCGAGCCGCTTCCAGCCTGGCCGAGCAGCTCCCAGGGCCCCAGCCCTCCCCCGACGGGCAATCATTCACTCTGGACAGAGCGTGAAAACGCCCGCTTAGGTGTTGGAGAGCCGCCAGAGGCAGACCAGGGGGCCAGTGTGCAGAGCAGCCAGCCCTGGAGGAGGGGACCGAGGGCCTTGGGCCTGATACCCGGGCTCCCGGCTGCCCTCCCGAGGTCAGCCCTGTGTCCGCCGCCAGGAGCAGGCGGGGCTCTCACAGCAGCCCTGGGCCCTGGCGGCTTGGAGAGCCTGCTGCTGAGCTCCTGGGCCCGACCCTGGGGCGACGCCACGAGCCACGGACAAGAGGCGCCAGCAGACCCCCAGGGGAAGGGCTGCGGTGCGGCCCCTCTGGGCCCCCAGACGCCGTCTGGGAACCCCATACCCGCAGGCTGCCCTTTGGAGCTGAGCGGGCCCCTGTGAGCCCCGAGTGCGGCCAAGCCGAGTGACCACGCCCGAGGCGCACCCGCACCCGCCGCAGATGACCTCAGGGCTGGCGCTGCCTCCCCAGGTGGGCGTCCAGAGGGCCTGCCGCGTGGAGACCCTCAGACGCTGGGTAAGACCCCGGCTCCCTTCTGAGACCGGGGAGCCAGGCCCAGGTGTGGTGGGCCGGCTCGGTGCCATCCCGGCCACGGGGAGCCGCGGCTGGGCACAGGCAGCTCCCCTACCCGAGCGGCCGGTCACACCCGCACTTCACACCTGCCCATCGGGCTCTCCTGCTCAGGGCCCCACGACCCCAGTCCCTGGCCACCCTGTCCCCAGCACAGCCCCGACGCGCCCTGCCCAGCAGCCTCTGTGCTCAGCGCCGTGAGTCCTGCCTCTCATCTCCGAATCTCACTGCCTCATGGACGCCATCAGAGTCTCTAAATCTTATAGAAAACACCAAAAGTCCCCCCAAAGGCTGTCTCTTATACACATCTNAGTTTATTTGTTTCCTCTACTGCTGCAGGTGCCCTTGGTATCACAGCCATGGCATCACTGAGTCCAGCACCAGGGGTCTCGCCCTGTTTACTTCTCAGAGTCCCACAGGTCTGTCTCTTTTTTTTGCACCACTGAGCAGCACGTGGGATCAAACCCTTGTCTCCTGCAGTGGAAGCGTGGAGTCTTACACCACTGGACCAACATAAAAGTCCCTGTCTTTTTCACTTTTACCTCTTCTAAGATTGAGATCTTTGAGACTGCAATACAAGACAGGATACCATAAAACTCCCAGGAGAGAATGCAGACAAAACATTCTCTGACATAAGTCACTCCAGTGCTTTATCTCAGGCCAGTCTCCCACAGCAGCAGAAAAGCAACTGACGTAGGCAAACAGGAGCGAAGCAGGCGTACAAGGTTTTGCACAGAAAAGGAAAGCATAAAGGGGCAAAACCCACCCACTAGGAGAAAATAATTGCAAATGATATGACTGACAAGGGTCTAACTTCCAAAATATACAAACAGCTCACACAACTCAGTAGCAACAAAACGCAACAAACACACGGCCGCAGACCAGCCAAGACCACACACCGCTCCGAGCGCGCGCCTCGCAAGGAGAAGCCCGGCGCGACGAAGGCCACACCCCACGCCACGAATAAGGGCTGACACAGCCACAGAAAAAGAAAAGCACGGGCGAAACCTGAACAGACGTTTCTCCAAAGAAATACAGGTAGCCGACAGGCACACAAAAATATGTCAATATCGCTGATTTTTCAGGAAATGCAATTCAAAACTGCAATGAGGTACCACCTCACGCTGGTCAGAATGGCCACCATTGAAAAGTCTGCACATAACGAATATTGGAGAGGGTGTGGGGAAAAGCGAGCCCTCCTACATGCTTGGTAGGAGTTTATCGACAAGCCGGTGCGGCCACTAGGACAGTTCCTCAAGAACTAAAACGAGGGTTGTCACATGATCCAGCAGTCCCGCTCCCGGGCAGATACCCAGACAGGCTCTGATTGAGAGACACACGCAGCCCAGGGCCCACAGCAGCACCGCCCAGCAGTCAGCCTCGGGACCGCGCAGCCGTCCAGGGGCGGGCGGGGGCACGGAGCAGCCGCGGCGCACATGCGCAACAGGGCCCGGCCGCGGTGCGGGGAGCAGCGCCACCGCGCGGCGACGCGGGCGACAGCGAGCGACGCGCCGCAGAGGCGCCCCAGCTGCCACTCCCACGGGGAACGCGCAACAGGACCCCCACAAAGCTGGTTAGCAAGGAGACTCCGGGGCAGAGGAAACAGCGGTGCCTCTGCGGCTGCCAAGAGGAAGGGAGGTCGGGGGTGGCCTGGGAGGTCAGGGCAGAGGCAAGCCGGTGCCCACGGGAGGGCGCCTACGGGGGGCATCCATCCGCTCAATGCCCCACGGCGAACCGCCCCGGAAAGAGCGGGAGAAAGGAGACAGCGTGCGCGGGGTCCCCTGCTCCACAGACGCCAAGGCAACACGGCGAACCGACTCTCCGTCAATGGAAAGCAGCTCCAGGTCTCTGACTTAATCTTGTGTGTGACAACAGGTCCAGGTCCAGATCCGCCCGCAGGCACGCGCTTCCCAGCACCATCAGTCACAGAAGGCACTGCTGCACCGCCGAGCGCGCCTGGCATCTTTGCCAAAGGTCAGTTCGCCTTGCATGGGAAGGTTAATGTCTGGGCTTCCCAGTCTGTTCCGCCGGTTTACCCGTGTATCCGATTCCAGTATCACACTGTTCTGATTACCGGAGTTTTGCAGTTTCAAAATCTCAAAGTGGGAAACCTCCAACTTATGAGCTTTCAAAGCTACACTAACTATTGAGGGTCCCATAGCTTTCAGGACAGGCTTTTCTATTTCTGCAAAAAAAAACAAAAGTCATTGGGAATTTCGACAAGGATTGCATTGAATCTGTAGGTGGTTTCCCAACAATATTAATTTTCCTAATTCATAAATGAGCTGTCTTTCCACTTACTTACATCTTTAACCTCTCTCAGCAACGTTTTGTTCAGAAGTCTTTTCCATTTACCAACTTAAAATAGATTCCTAGGTATTTTATTCCCCTTGGTGCTACTGTACAGGGAACTGTTTCCTTCATTTCTTTTTCAGATGGTATCCTGAAATTTGTTGAATTAGTTTATTAGCTTTAAGAGATTTTAGTCTTTTAATTTCGGGGAATGACCTCTGTAAGGTACTCCACGTGTGAGATCACGTGTATCTTTCCTGTCCATGAGATCACGTGTATCTTTGCCATCCAGTTTGGACGTCTCTTCTTTTTCTTGCTGAACTGCTCTGGCTGGAACTTCCAAGACTGTTCTGAAGTGGTGAAGTGGGCACCCCTGCCTTGTTCCAATCCTGGAAGACAGAGTGTGTCCTTCGCCACTGTACATGAAGTTCACTGTGGGTGTGCCATATACGACCTTCACTAGGTTCAAATAATTTCCTCCTGTTCCCAGTATTTCTAGGGTTTTCATCCTGAAAGGCTGCTGTCTTCTGCATCAGTTGAGATAATGTTTTCCCCTTTCATTCTGTTAACGTGGTCTATTAATGATCGCTATTTGGTTGTAGACCCAACCTAACATTCCAAGGAATAAATCCAACCAAGGAATAAATCCCACTTGGGTCACAGTACATGAATCCTTTTAATAGGCTGCCGAATTAAAATTTCACAGGTATTTTGTTAAGGACTTTTGCACCACTGTTCATAAGAGATACTGACTGATACTTTCCTTTTTTTTGTAGTCTTGGTCTGACTTTAGTATGAGAGCAATGCTGGCATCCTCAGTGGCTCAGATGGTAAAGAATCTGCCTGCAATGCAGGAGACCCGGATTCAATTTCTGGGTCAGGAAGATCCCCTGGCGGAGAAGGCAATGGCATCCCACTCCAGTACTCTTGACTGGAAACTCCCATGGATGGAGGAGCCTGGTAGGCTGCAGTCCATGGGGTCGCTGAGTCAGACACTACTGAGCAACTTCACTTTCACTTTTCACTTTCATGCATTGGAGGAGGAAATGGCAACCCACTCCAGTGTCCTTGCCTGGAGAATCCCAGGGATGACGGAGCCCAATGAGCTGCCGTCTGTGGGGTCGCAGAGAGTCAGACATGAATGAAGCGACGCNACTTCACTTTCACTTTTCACTTTCATGCATTGGAGGAGGAAATGGCAACCCACTCCAGTGTCCTTGCCTGGAGAATCCCAGGGATGACGGAGCCCAATGAGCTGCCGTCTGTGGGGTCGCAGAGAGTCGGACATGAATGAAGCGACGCAGCAGCAGCAGCAACAAGATCCCCTGGAGAAGACAACAGCTGCCCACTCTGGCACCCTCGCCTGGAGAATCCCGTGGGCAGAGGAGTGTGAAGGGCAACAGTCCCCGGGGTCGCAAAGAGCTGGCCTCGCCCGAGTGCCTAGCACTTCCCCTTCACTGTCAGTGCTGGCCTCACGGAATCGGTTCAGAGCTGGTTTCCCCTCGGAATTACGGGCTTTGGGATGAGCGTGTGCACAGGGCTGTACTCGCGGCGGATCGCCAGCACAGAGCCGCTGCCGGGCACAGGGGGCCCTGGGCAGTGCCCGCGCGGCCCGGACGGGAGGGGTGGGAGGGACGCATGGGTGTGTCTGGCGGAGGCCCTTCGCCGTCCACCGGAAACCATCTCAACACTGTTCATAGGCTGTACCCCAATACAAAATGAACAGGTGAAGAAGCAACGTTCTCCCCTCTTCACTATCTGCAAAGAACTTGCCAACTGGTGCTAGCCCTTTACCCGTTAGAACTCACCGGTGAAGCTGTCAGATGNCCCTTCGCCGTCCACCGGAAACCATCTCAACACTGTTCATAGGCTGTACCCCAATACAAAATGAACAGGTGAAGAAGCAACGTTCTCCCCTCTTCACTATCTGCAAAGAACTTGCCAACTGGTGCTAGCCCTTTACCCGTTAGAACTCACCGGTGAAGCCGTCAGATGCAGGGCTCCTCCTGCCGGGCGCTTTCGGCCACTGGCCCCAGCTCCCAGCTTGGCAGCAGGACGGCCCCACCCCCCATCGCGCTTGGCAGCTTGTGAATTTCTGGGAACCCGTTTCACCCAGAGGCTGCGTGATCCATTCTCGTGCAGGTGTTCCTAGGTAGCATCCTTTTCATTCATAAAAATGGGTAGTTTTATCTCCACTTTCTTTTCTGATTTTAGTGATACGGACCTTTAAAAAACTGTCAGTTAATCTAAAGGGTCTTCTGCTCTAACCTGGATTATTTCCTTCCCTTTGAAGCTCTGGGTTTAGACTGTTCTTTGCCTAGTTCCCCAGGAAGTGGAGTGAGGGCGCGGACTTGAGATCTTTTTAATGGCAGCATGTCTGGCTGTGACCCCCGCTCGGCACCTCTGGGCCGGGTCTGGCTGTGACTGCCCCCCGGCACTTCTGGGCCGGGTGTGGCTGTGACTCGGCACCTCTGGGCCGGGTCCTGTGCGCTGTACTGTGTTGTGTTTGCAGGCTCATTGTTCCCAGACCAGGGACTGAACCCAGGCTTCCAGCAGCGAAAGCACGGACTCCTCACCGCTGCCAGTGATGCCCGTCCTAACCTCTCGACACTTCTCCCGTGACTGCCTCTTGGGCCCAGCGGTCCTGCAAGAACGTGCTGCGTACCATCTGTGGTATCGGTGGCTTTTCTAGTTTCCCGCTTGTTACTGACTTCTAACTTTCTCTCACTGTGGTCCGAGAGGTACTCTGGGGACTTCCCTGGCGATCGGTGGTTAAGACCTTGCTTTCCAGCACGGGGGGTGCCCGTTCCACCCCTAGTTGGGGAGCGAATATCCTGCATGCCTCAAGGCCAAGAAATCAAACATAAAACATAAACAGTAACTGTGACAAATTCAATAAAGACCTCAAAAGTGGTCAACANAGATCTGGAGGAGGGCATGGAAACCCACTCCAACATTCTTGCCAGGAGAGTTCCCATGGACAGGGGAGCCTGACAGGCTACAGTCCATGGGGTCACAAAGAGTTGGACGTGACTGAGTGACTCAGCACACCGTAACACACAGCACAGATATGAAGAGTACGGTTATTGGTAACGAATCTCCCCCTGGAATCTAAACAGGAATGACAGTTTGGAGCTTAAAACCAGGTCTTCAACAGTTCATCACTCTAGAGCTTCTTAATTATCATAAATCTTTACACCTGTTTATACATAAAAGCTCTGTACAAACCCTTAATATGCTCACTCAGTTTCAAAGGAATATTGATGTATCCGTTTCTTACGTCAGCCTTTCTCTAGATCTAGGGGGAAAATTCTACTTCCGTTGTTTGAAGGCTTTAGTGGCATTAGACAAACAAATGAAAGCTCCTACTTATTTAATTTCAGGATGCTTCTTCAACACTACCACCAATTAGGTGATACAATCCTTGATAGTTACTAGAAATTTACCACATTTTTCAGTATGCAGGCTTAGCATTTTTGAATTTTATTATTTTATTCTTCATACACTTCCCTCCATTATGATAACACTTTAAATTCTTCTACACTTCTACCTTTTCCTGAAGAAGAAAAATCCATGTCTATCTTTCCTCTACTGAGAATCAACTAAGCCTTGAACAGATTTATCAGACAGCCCCTAAAACTCCAGATTCAATCTTGTTTGTTGACAGGTCATATCTTAAGACTAAAATAGGAAATAGGCAGGCAAGATATGCCTTAATAGATTTCAATTCATCCTTAAAATATGAACCTCAGACAGAATAAAATTTGTTCATATGGAGGAGCCTATTACTTTCACCATAGACTTCCAACTGAAAGAGAGTAACTAGATTAAGAGTTGACAAGTATATCTCTGGAGTAGTCTGTGATTTTGAAATGCAAACACAAGAGTTTTAAGACTCAACAGAAAACAAATTAAAAATGGTCAACATAATAAGGGACAGTTAAATGATTTAATATCTACTGAGATGGCAAATATCATAAAAGCCAATTCAAGAATGGATAATGGAGGAAAGAGGAAATTCTGTAGTTTATCATTCACCGCATAGGTAACTCTTAATATGAGCTCAGATACCATGATACTTCAAGAAGTCAGATCTTAAAGATGCTCAAAAAAGCTATTAAAATGCTAAAAGTAATTAAATATTTTAAATATAAATTTAAATGTTGATATTAAGATATTGTAAAATATTGACTTTGGAATATGAAAAGAACTTTTAGAACTCTTTTGGACATCAATTGTATGAGAATAATCTGAAATTTTCATAAAAGCAATTGTTTGTGTCAGTTCAGTTCAGTTCAGTTCAGTCGCTCAGTCGTGTCTGACTCTTTGCAACCCCATGAATCACAGCA
>SJYV01039762.1:0-18442 GCA_006410875.1 Neotragus pygmaeus | reverse complement strand
CCATGAAGTGATGGGACCAGATGCCACGATCTTCATTTTCTGAATGTTGAGCTTTAAACCAACTTTTTCACCCTCTACTTTCACTTTCATCAAGAGGCTTCTAGAGGAGCTCAAAAATATAGAGGACTTTTCCTGTTGGCTGTTAGAAGGCTCTGTGTAATCTAGTCATCACACCGATTTATGGGAAAGAAAATTAGGGCCCCACAATAAAATTTTATTTGCACAATCTTATGTATCTATTTTTCTTTTCTTAAATTAATGCACTTTTTAAAGTCTTTATTGAATTTGTTACAATATTACTTCGGTTTTATGTTTTGGGTTTTCTGGCAGGAGGCATGTGGGATCCTAGCTCCCTGACTAAGAAACTGCCACCCTCTGCATGGGAAGGCAAGTCTCAACCCCTGGACAGCCAGGGAAGTCCTGCTCTTTTCAAAATGTACGTTCCCAGCAGTTGGAGAGGCTTTCTCTTTCTCTGTTTTTTGTTTTGGTTTGGCTTAGTTTGGTTTTGTTTGCTGCAGCAATTAACCTAATAAACCACCATTTCGTTACTCTGGTAGATTAACGACTTCAGAGAATATCAGATAAACGTGGTGTTTGCATTCAAGCGTCTTCAGAAGCCAGGCCGAACAATGGGGAGGTTTTACCAGTGCAATCCTGGTAATTAGAGGGAAGAGGCCCCTCAGGTAACTGCTGAGAAAGGTCCCTTAATTTGACCCTGTTTCACACGGTCCAATTTTCAATAAAATGAGGCACTTGAGCACTGTCCCTCAGGAAATCACCTCTGAGTCTGTAATCCCTACATCTTTCAGGGCATTATTCAATCTAAAGTCCTCCCTTCTGATCTGTCTGCATCAAACCAGTCATCCCCTTTCAGCTAGTATTTATCCAGGGACGCTTGTAGACTGGCCTTCATGCCCTATGACAACATCCTCTTTCACTTGGTANCATCTTTCAGGGCATTATTCAATCTAAAGTCCTCCCTTCTGATCTGTCTGCATCAAACCAGTCATCCCCTTTCAGCTAGTATTTATCCAGGGACGCTTGTAGACTGGCCTTCATGCCCTATGACAACATCCTCTTTCACTTGGTACCTTCCTTCTTACCATCATTTTTGATAATCTGCTTGAACTTGCTTCTCTTTCTGATTGTCAGTGGAAACCCAAAGCAGGGTTTGATGGTTTATTCATTATTTACTTATTTATTTATTGAATGGCATTTCTATTGCAAACACTTTTTTTTTTTTTTGCCAGAAGCAGAAGAAAAATATACTCCAGCTCCTCACCGTCAAACTCCCCTCCCCTGCTCCACTCTGATAATGCGGTATATACATTCTCGTGAATCCAAAACCACCCTTATTTACTGCAAAATTTCCTCCCCAGGCGCTTTAGTGCCAGGTTTTTTTGGGTGTTTTTTTGTTTTTGTTTTTTATCCCCATCGTTCCCTCTCTGAAGCTTGATCTGGCAGTCCAGGACCAGACAACAGAAAGTGCAGCCTTCCATCATGCAGAATTCCCTTCCCACAGAGCATAAATTTTTCCACTCTAGAAGAGGAAATGCTGTGTCCCAGGAGATGCTGCGCTCCTGAAGGCCCCCATGCAGCCTTCAGAGCTTATTGGCTTGTGTTCGTACCTGCAATCTCATCCAGGCTTCTGGAGTCACTGGGCATGGGTATCAAGGAACACATCAGGGATTCAAGCCCTGCCCTGTGGGGTCAGCCCCCTAGTCCTATGCTGCTTTCTGCCTCACACCATGTACTCTGGGGATGCTCACAGCTTCCAAGCTTTAACTCAGAAGATTCCTGAAAAATTCAGCTCAGGTAGCTGTTCCTCCTGGGAATGTGCCAGAGCCCAGGTGCACCTGCAGTCATCTATCTGTGATGACTGTTCAGACAGGAGGCTCTTCAAAGACAGTGTATGGGAAACATGGTCCTTTAGCTGCAGATTTCAGAAAACCAGTTCAGTGGGATTAAGCACAAGAAAATGTGTTGGCTCCGGAGACTGAAGACAGGGCTGGCTTTACATGCACTTGATCCTGGAGCTCACGCAATGTTATCAAGACTTGTCACTGCCCATCTCTGCTCTTAACTCCCTTGGCTTGATTCCCGGATGGACTCTCCCCCCATATGGTCTCAGCTTCACATACAAGGGGGGACAACTCCGGTTTCCCAGTAGTTCGAATAAAAATAATGGCATAGCCTTGTTTGGGCTTGATGGGCTTTAACTTGATCAGAGATCCAGCTAACTACCTGTCCAATAACTGGAAGGAAGAGATGTATGGTTAGACTGCAGAGATTCTCTAGAATCCTATAATAATAATAACTACACATTGTTAGTCATTAGAAGTAGGGGGTGGGTCCTTAAATAAAAACTGGAGTGACTATTATCACTACAGGGAAAGGAGAGTTGAACCTCAAAATCTCCAATGCCTACTGCTGCAGGCAGAAACTGCACGGATCCACACTTGCCCAAAAGAGAATATTTTGAGAATGTAGGAAATTATTTTTTAAAAGTAAAAGTTATCAATAATCTCACCACCCAAGACAACACTTATTAGCATTTTGGGGGCTTTTCCTTTCAGTTTTTTTCCTATATGCAGGCAATTTTATGTAGCTGTGGTCATATTATCTATCTATCTAGATATCCAGATACCTAGATATCTACATATTGTATTTTTTAATGACCGTACGACTTGGCATGTGGGATCCTAGTTCCCTGACCAGGGATTGAACCCTTGCCCCCTGCATCGGAAGCACAGAGTCTTAACCATTGGACCACCAAGGACGTTCCATATTATCTATATATTTGATGTCTTCCTTTTTTCCACTAACATTTCACTTTTCTAACTCAACCTACAGCTTTTGTAAACATTTAACAGCTGCATAATAATAACTGATATATATTGATCTATTTATCTTTTAATGGATTGTTTTTTAAATATACGCTATTATAAAAACACAACTTGAAGCATTTTTTGAATTTCAAATTGGGTATGAGGTCATTTTTTAAAAAGTGGGTGATCCTCTGACCTCAGGAAACCATTCAGGGAATCCTAGAGTTCCTAAAACTCTCCCTCTGTCTGGGGCTTCTCTGGAGACTCAGACAGTAAAGAATCCACCTGCAATGAAGGAGACCCAGGTCCTGTCCCTGGGTCAGGAAAATCCCCTGCAGAAGGGAATGGCTACCCACTCCTCTGTCAACCTTCTCCAGATTCTCTATAGAACTGTGTTGAGGACAGTATCTTTTGTCTGGTATTTTGAATACTCCCATCTTTGTCCAGGGAACCATACTCGGCTCTCTGGTGATAAATTTGTCACAGGAACATGGCTGCCCTCCTAAAATTCTCTTCAGGGAACAATTTTCCAAGGTCTAACATGGTGCCTAATTGACAACTTTCTTTAATGGGCTGGGATGATAACTCTTTCTTATTTAAGCCACAAATGATGATTAATGGAGTTCCAACAGGACAGTATCTTCACTTTATTCTCACCTTCATTATTTTAATCTTTCTCTGAATGATTGTCTAATGGATCTGTATTGCTATAAAGGTCCGTGAATGGTGGGTGGATATCTATAAATCCCTCCAAATCACAAGAGTTCCCTCCACTTGATTAAGGAGGGACAGATTCCGTGAAAAGCCTGTCCAACCCCGGGATGCAGGGTGCTCACAACTGGGAGAAATGGGCCTTAGGTTCAGCTATAAAGTGGCCAGGTGCCCAGAAAATCACTAGAATGGGTCTGAGTTAAGTTACATTGACTCCTNAAAAGCCTCCACTAGGACGCCATATGTGGGGCCATTTGTGAGTAAAGCTAAAGGAGTTGGTCTAAGAGAGAGTAAAAGAAGTAGGTGTGTAAAGTTTAGCAAAGAGGAGAGACTATGTAGCCTAAGATTTGGTTGCAGAGGTACATGAGTTGAAGGAGAAGATGTGAATGTATGGCAACTGCATAACTCTAGACCCTGGAGAGAACCAGCTTCTTTTTACACCTCTGGGTCATATGGTATGCATCTACCAGTATTTCTCCTTTTTTTGCTTGAGCTCCCTTATTGTGCTGCTTCATTTTCTTGAAATCAGGTAATTTCTGCCTACAGCAATAGACCTTCACCTATTCAGCACTGTTTTTCCATGTAAATGCCAAACCATTTATGAAAGATCAATTTAAATTGATCTTATGTCATTCACTGATCAGAACACCTAATTATGAGCTAATAGCTATTCAAGTATATAAATTGATGAGAATTTCAATTCACAGCATTGGAGTTATAAAATTGAAATATCTATTTCATGATGTTTTTCTCTTGTCTATTTCTTGTTAATAGTTTCCCTTTGAAAAATCAAGCCAAGTATGGGNGGGTGGGGGGGGCTTGTAGGGATGAGAAGCAAAGATTGAACTGACAGTTTGGAGACTGTCAGGACACAAAAGGTTGTGAGGAATTAATAATGAAGTTGTTGATGGACCCATTCAATCATTCAGCATTTTACTGAGCTCCCTGGTCTGTGCCAGGCATTGTGCCAGGCACCGGGAAATCAAGATTAACTGGAACGGCCCCAAACCGCCAGAATCTCACAACCTCCGTGGGGGGAGGAAAAAAATCTATCATCCAACAAGGACCATCTGGAGCAAGGTAATGTTCAAGTGACAGAAGACGGCAGGACCCTGCACATGTAAAGACCTCACCCTTGGTTTAATGATTTGCTGGTGGGCATCTCTACGCTTCAGATTCATTCATTCTACAAAGATTTATTGAGGGAGGGCTTCCCTGGTGGCTCAAATGGCAAAGAATCTGCCTGCTGGATTCTGGAGCAGAATGCTGGAGATGTGGGTTCGATCCCTTGGTTGGGAAGATCCCCTGGAGAAGAGAATGGCTACCCACTCCAGTATTCTTGTCTGGAGAATCCCTGGGACAGAGGAGCCTGCTGGGCTACAGTCCATGGGGTCACAGAGAGTTGCATACGACTGAGCGACCAACACTTTTTCACTTCTCTGTCATGTGTCAGACATTCTGCTGAGCACTGAAGATAAGACAGACACACATTCAGGACAGGCCCCAGCAAGTAACTACGTAAAACATACAGGGTATCAGGTGGGAGTAGATGCCAGGGAGGAGAGCAAGGCCGAGGCCAAGGGGAGGGTGATCCTAGTCAGTGGTCCATACAGTCTGAAAATATCAAGTGCCCACCGACCACCTCAGACACCAGGGCCATTGTGCTGGTTAATTTTACACATCAACTTCTCTGGATTACGCTAAGATGCCCCATGGTTTGGTCAAACGCCAGTAGAGATGTCGCTCTGAAAGTATTTTTGAGATTTTTTTTTTTTTAATGTGATTAACATTTCAACCAGAAGGCTTTGAGTAAAGGAGATGACCCTCCTCCAATCAGCTGAGGGACTTCAGAGGAAAAAAGAAAAAGATTCAGGTTTCCATGAGGGACAAGCTCTGCCTCCAGATTGCTTTCAGATGAGATAGGAACATCTTCCCTTACCTAACTCTTCAGCCTTTACCAGTTTTACTGGCTTCTTTACCAGCTGAGCCACAAGGGAAGCCCACCCAACTCTCCAGCCTGCTGCAGATTTCAAACTTGCCAGCACCCCCCACCTCAGTCACCTGAGTCAGTCCGTTACCAAACCAACACTGGGTTTGCTCACCCCGGGCATCGGAAAGCCAATCCACTGACACCAGTTTGTGGTGAAGGAAAAGTGCAGCATTTATCTCAGGGTGCCAAGCAAGGAGTCCAGAGCAGCTAATCATTAAGAGACCCAACTCCCCAAAGGCTTTCAGGGTGAGAGAGAGGGGTTTGTGTGATCAGCTTGCTGTTATTCTTCTGATTGGCTGGTGGTGAGGTCATCAGGAGTCACTGTCATCAACCTTTGGGTTCCAACCTTTCTGGGGTCTCTGTGCCTGTGGGCAGCATACAGTTGACTTCTTCCACCTGGTGGGGGTTTCAGTAGCTGCAAAACATCCTCAAGGACGTGGTTCAGAATATTATCTATAGCCCTGGAGGAGGAACTAAAAGTCCTTGACTTTGTTTAACGTCTAAATTATTATTGTTTTGTCTTGCTTGACTGTTTTCCTTTCTCTCTGCATTTTCTCACTTCTCTGATTAAATTTATTCTTTGACTAAAGTCTTTCTGCAGACAAAAGGCAGGCGGAGGACATGACTCGGGGAGGAGTCTTGCTCTGGGACGGCCATGGGGCTTTGCTCAGTTACATATTCCTTAATAGGAACTTCCCTTCCAGTGGCTGAGACTCTGTGCGCCCAATGCAGGCAGCCCAGTTTCGATCCCTGGTCAGGGGTCAGGGAATGAGATCCTGCATGCTTCAATAAAAAAAAAAAAAGGATCCTGTGTGCCACAACTAAGACTCAGATCCTTAAAATAAATCTCTTTCTCTTCCGCCCCCTACCCCTTTCTCCCACTGATTCTCTGCCTCTCAGAACGCTGAGTGATACAGCAACACACAAGGCATGGCCACTGGATCTGCCATTCTGCCCTCTCCCAACCTCACCAGCTGCCAGAGTCGGGACACAAAGGGACAACTGCTGCTGAGCTCCAGGCTGCACCCGGAGACTCCCGCCTCCAAGTTTCTGCTGCAAACAGCTGGAGAAGCCGCTGCTACCTATGCCAATGGCCTGGCCACAGGTGCCTTCATAACTCCTCTTTCAAGGACCCCGTGGGGTGGGAGCCCACACATCATGCCTCCCAAGTCCTCTGGGCCATTTGTGGGAAAGAAGCTCCCTCTCCCTCTTGCTCTCTCTGTCTGTCTTCCTTCTCTCTCTGATGGTTGCCATCTTTGGCTTGAGATGGACCCGTGGTAGAGGTTCTCCATGGCAGATACTGTGGCAGGTAAGACTCTTCCACTGTGTCCAATACAGTCTTGCTGGCTGCCCATCACTGCACATTTGGCCCCACACCCAAAATCCCCAAAGAGCTTGCTGCTGCAGCCATTTGGATGACATATAATAAGGTCTTTTAGTGATTAAGTACAGGAGTCTCCAAAGAATTTTTTTGCTGGGACATAAAGCTCGGCTCCTTTTTTTTTTTTTTGTACATTGAAACGCGTGTTATTTCCCCAGAATGCTGCTGTCTTCTGGGAACAGACACAGAGGCCCATTGTCTACACTGCCAATTAGGAGCCAGGATTGACCCCAACACACAAAGGCCCGGCTGTGCCCAGTGGCAAAAGGATGTGTGCTGATTCTTCTGACACGGGTCTCTGGAGGAGCCTGGGCTAGTCATTGATGGGGTTCCGAGAAGTCATTCACTCCTGCTCGGCTAAGCTGCTGGGGGGTCAGGAGTGGTGGGTTGTAGGGCTCCTTACTGGTCCCCAGGGCAGCATCCAGTGGGCTTTCCAAGGGCACGTCAGCCCTGAAGCCAGGCAACATCTCCTCCATGCAGAGCTGGAGAAGGAAGTCAGATCACCAAGAGGCAGCAGGAAAACTGAGGCTGCCCAAGGCTTCACCTGCTTTAACAGTGAAGACTCATGGAAATAAGATTTTCCTCCAGTAAATGCAGCAGCCACTGACATCTGTTCTTCAGGGGTAAGTTCCCATCTTTTAACAGGTGGAAGAAAGCACAGAAGATGCTTTTTCTAAAACACCAGGACTTCCCTGATGGCAGAGCGGATAAAATCCACCAGCCAATGCAGGGGACACGAGTTTGATCCCTGGTCTGGGAAGATCCCACGTGCCGAGGAGCAGCTAAGCTCATACACCATAACTACTGGGCCTACAAGCCACAGCTACTGAGCCCATGTGCCCAGAGTCCATAATCCGTAACAAGAGAAGCCACCGCAATGAGAAGCCCGTGACAAAGAGTGGCCCCCCTGGCCGCAGCTAGAGCAAAGACTGTGCAAAGCAGCAAAGACCTCTGGTGGCTCAGCTGGTAAAGAATCCGTCTGCAAATGCGGGAGACCTGGGTTTGGTCCCTGGGTTGGGAAGATTCCTTAGGGGAAGGGAAAGGCTACCCACTCCAGTATTCTGGCCTGGAGAACTCCATGGACTGTATAGTCCACTGGGTCGCAAAGAGTCGGGCACAACTGAGCAACTTTCCCTTTCCCCTAAGACCCAGTGCAGCCAAAAATAAGTAAATAATTGTTCAAATAAATACAAAAACCTATTGGTAACAAAACTGTGCTGACCCCTCCAAAGGCACTGTTATATCATCTTTGGTGGCTAAATGGTATTACAAGCCCCCAGGTTCAATCAGAGATGAGGACTTAGATCTAAGACCTTTTTGTATCTAGTAGGAGATTCGTTATATAAGTTATGGCAAATTTACTTGATAAAACAGTATGAATGTCATTTAGATGGTTTTTATAGAGTTTCTTGTAATAAGAGGAAAAAATTATAATGTGAAAAAGTTTTTTACTCCTAGACTAAACATGTTTCTCTTTTCCCCAGAGAGTAATTCCAAAACAATTCATAGAGCATGAATATGTCTCTGCTTTTAAAAATTATGCTAAGACAGGAGTCTGGAAAGAAACACATTCAAATGCTCACATTGGCTTCTTTGAGGCTTGGGACAATGTGATATTTTTCTTCTTTCCTTCTTTGCATATTTTCTGCATTTTTTTTCCACAAACAGCCTGTATTATTTTATAGTTGGAAAGAAGAGAATAAACAAAAATAAACAAATAAGCGGTTGCTATGATGAGAAAATAGGGTGAGAACATCATTATCTAGCTTCCCTGTTTTTCCAGGCTCACAGTAAACCCGTGGTCTGAAAACTGGCAGCTGGGAACCCTGCCCAGCCTACAGGAGATGAATACCCACAACCTCTTGGCTGACTCCAGATCGCATCACACACCAAATTTAGAGGTTTGGCAACCTCTGGATTTCACCAGGTTGGGCTCCCTTCCCCCACCTCTGGCTAGACACACACACACACGTGCCCCCCCCACCACACCACACACCAGAATCTACACATTTTTGTGTGTGGGGTTCACCATGGGTGGCACTCCAGCAAGAAACAGGTTTGCAGTACTCAACCCAGTCTTTTTGCAAGATGCTGGAGTCCCAGTCCTGTGCAGCTCCTAGAGTCCCTGACCCTTGAAGCTTCACTGTGGATGAAGCAGATTTCAGCGATAATTTCCAGAGTCCGGCTTTCCAACACACAGGTGATATCCCGGGGCGACTTTGAGAGTCAACAACAGTGCACCTCCCGGAGCTCCCTGCCCTGGTTTAAGAGCTGGGCCATCCCCTAGGAGGAGGGGAGCATCCTCACAACACAGGAGATGGCACACACGGTGACCAGCTCCGGGTAAACCTGCCCTCACTCTCACTGTATCAGTTGATCGAAAACCGTGCTTTGGGCAGCTGCAACAGCTTGTTGAGTTTCTTTCTGGCTTCCCTCTTCTAATTATTCATCCTGTTGATTTTAACAGCAGCTGAGTGTCTGAGGTCAGACTTGTTTCCATTACCCAAACTGCCAAGGGAACTCTGCTTTTGTTCTCCAAACTGGCTCCCCTGCTTTTACATCCGTGGAACTCTAAGCACAGAGTGCCAAGGCCTGCCTTGTTCCCCTGGTACTCACCCGCTCTGCAGCGTCATCTCTGGATGTTGGCTCCCCTGCCACCCACAGGCAGAGGGAAACCAGTAAATGCCTGGTACAGAAAACCATTTCATTCAAACAACACATGTTTACTGAGCACTTGTTATGTGGCACGCACTGGGGGTACAGCCGGGAACCCATTGACATGGTGTGGAAATGGCTAGACACTTAATTAATGCCCCAAAGGAAACCAGTGGGAATCCAGCCCCAGTGTCAGAGCAGAGCGGACATCTGAACTCGAGGCCACACCACTGGGGTAACGAAGTGGGACAAGAGCTTGGTTGAAATGGGGCTGAGACACCGTTGGGTTGATTTTACAACAGACTGAATATGGTTGCTGATGTGTTTACTCAAGTATTACTAAAGATGAATTGTCATCTGAATGTTGACTGACCCTCCTCAGACCCTCCTATTCCTGCCCCTGGGACCACCCTTCTGTCAACCGCCCAGCTCATCATCTGAGTCACTTTGACTCCTGCCCCCCGCACCCCCAATCTCCTGCACTCTAATTAGTAGCCCAGTTCATGTCTCCCTCCAAAATGCCTTCAGCTCTTTCAGCATGGACAGCACCCTCTTATCTCTCCATGACTGATGTCTGTCTCTTCCTCCTTCCACAAGCAGTTAGTAAGCACCTGCAGTGAGCCACGCACTGTGTGGGTGCTGGGACAAAGTAGTGAGCAAAAAAAAAAGCAAGCACTTTCTCCCATCATGAAAAGTGCTGTCTAGCAGGGAAGACAAGCATTAGCTAGAACACATGAGTGGATGAATGAAAGAATAAATGACTGATGGCTTGGACTGTTGTGCTTCCCACTATGGCCCATGCTACAATGGTCCTGCCTGCATAACCAGGCCCTGGTATAGCTTTGCTCATATTCCCTGCCTAAAACCTTTAGTAGCTCACCAACACACGCTGCTGCTGCTGCTGCTAAGTCGCTTCAGTTGTGTCCGACTCTGTGCGACCCCATAGACAGCAGCCCACCAGGTTCTGCTATCCCTGGGATTCTCCAGGCAAGAACACTGGAGTGGGTTGGCATTTCCTTCTCCAATGCATGAAAGTGAAAGGTGAAAGTGAAGTCGCTCAGTCACTCAGACCCCATGGACTGCAGCCCACCAGGCTCCTCCATTCATGGGATTTTCCAGGCAAGAGTACTGGAGTGGGTTGCCATTGCCTTCTCCACCAACAAACGCTAATCAAGTGCTAATTCCCCAGTCTGATAGCTCTCCACGCTCTCATATCTTTCCAGCTTGATTGCTTTCTAACCTTCTAAGACAACCTTTGTACTACTTGAACAATTGCTATGTTAGTTCTGTTTGTTTTTTTTTAACTCACTAAGTTGTGTCCAACTCTTCTGTGACTCCATGGACTGTGGCCGGCCAGGCTCCTCTGCCGAAGGAGGAGCTTTTGAACTGTGGTGTTGGAGAAGACTCTTGAGAGTCCCTTGGATTGCAAGGAGATCCAACCAGTCCATCCTAAAGGAGATCAGTCCTTGGTGTTCATTGGAAGGACTGATGTTGAAGCTGAAACTCCAATAGTTTGTCCACCTGTTGCGAAGAGCTGACTCATTGGAAAAGACTCTGATGCTGGGAAAGATTGAGGGCAGGAGGAGAAGGGGACAACAGAGAAAGAGATGGTTGGATGGCATCACCAACTCAATGGACATGGGTTTGGGTGGACTCTGGGAGTTGGCGATGGACAGGGAGGCCTTGGGTCCTGTGGTTCATGGGGTCGCAAAGAATCAGACACAACTGAGCGACTGAACTGAACTGAAGTCGTGTCCAACTCTTTTGTGATTCCATGGACTGTGGTCTGCCAAGCTCCTCTGTCCATGGGATTTCTCAGGCAAGAATACTGGAGTGGATGGCCATTTCCTTCTCTAAGGGATCTTCCCAACCCATGGATCAAACCCACGTCTCTTGTGTTTCCTGCATTGCAGGCAGATTCTTTACCACTGAACCACCAGGGAAGCCCGTGGCAGGGAGTGGGGTGGGGTGGGGACAGAGTTCAGCCATGTGCTCACCCTTCCTGTTCTCTCTCTAGCCTGCTGTCCCCAGCTCCCCATCACCTCTGCTGAGGACAAAATGACCTCAACGTTGCCCAGTTTGGTAGACACTTCCTGTCCTTACCATGTGGGCCTCACTGCCACACCATTGACTACCCAGTCCTTCCCCTCATGGTCTCTTCAGTTGCACAGGATTCTGAATCCTGAGTAGTCCCTTCTCAAACTCCTTTGGGGCTCTTCTCCTCCTCCTCAGTGTCGCTCAGGCTCAGCACTCAACCTTCTTATCTTGCCTCCTAACCAACGCCCCCAGCTAATCATCTATGCCCTGCCTTCAATATCCACCACTATGCAGACCACCCCAGAAAAATTTCTCCAGCCCAGACATTTCTCTTCACGTGCAGATCTGACCATTCCACTAGCTGGCCCCAGTGCCTCCAATGCCAAATGGACCCAACCAGACTTACCCACTGTTTCCCAAATCCCACCTCTATTGATCAGTCCCTAAGTCCCGCAGAATCTCCTGGAGTTAAAATGATCTTTCAGGGACTTCTCTGGTGCTCCAGTGGTTAAAGAATCTGCCTTCCAATGCAGGGGCGTGGGTTCAATCCCTGGTTGGGGAACTAAGATCCCACATGCCACGGGGCAACTAAGCCCTTGTGCCACAACCAGAGAAAAGCCCTGGCACCACACCAAAGACCCAGTGCAAACTAATTAATGAATTCAATTCTCTCTCAAAGTGATCCTTTCTGTTTGCCCTCTAAGGTCACTCTAGCTCCTTCCACAGTTTCTCATCTCCCCGCTGTGTGGCTTTGTCATCAACCTCTGCCTCCTCTTCCCTGTCTTATCCTTCTTCTCCCTGTCATCCACAATGTTCCCAAAGAGATCTCTAGGACAGCCAGGTACAATAAGGTCTGCTAAGTCTCTTCAGTCGTGTCCAACTCTGTGCGACCCCAGAGACGGCAGCCCACCAGGCTCTGCCGTCCTTGGGATTCTTCAGGCAAGAACACTGGAGTGGGTTGCCATTTCCTTCTCCAGTGCATGAAAGTGAAAGGTGAAAGGGAAGTTGCTCAGTCGTGTCTGACTCTTAGCGACCCCATGTACTGCAGCCTACCAGGCTCCTCTGTCCATGGGATTCTCCAGGCAAGAGTACAGGAGTGGGGTGCCATTGCCAATAAGGTTTAGAAGCACTCAAAGGCCTTCAGGAAAAAGTCCTAATGCCCTCAACATGACGTGAGCTGTTCCTTATGATCTGGCCTTTGCTCACCTCCCATTTTTCTTTCCATGTGAGCTGTTTGGACTCTACTGACACTTTGCAGCCCCCTGACCGAGTGAAGGTGCTCTCTTCCATCTCCTTTCTCCTGGCTGTTCCCTGTGTCTTCAATGCTCTTCCATTAGCTCTTGACCATTGCAGCCGTCTACTGTGGCTCCTCTTGCATCCTTCAAGACCTCCGGGTGGTCTTTCTGAGCACTCTAGAATGACCTGGATCTCCCTTCCTGCCCTCTTCAGCACCGTGTATGTACTGTAATCATAAGTCAAGGCTTTGAGCTCTAAATCCCCAGCACCCAGTCCATCACCTGGCACACAACACAGATTCAGTCATTGTTCAATGAAAATCTCTAACTCGGAGAGGAGTACAAAGGAGAAGCGTGAGGCCCAGGAAACTGTCTAGGGTCAAACAGCCAGTATCAGTGGCAATGAGGTTCAGCCTGGCTCACATCTTAAGATTTTTGTCTCCACTCCAGTATTTTCCTCGATTAAAGTCGGTGGTTGATTGCACCAGAACCACTCGGGGAGCTGATTAAATATGCAACTTCACAGGCCTCACCTTAGACCCAGATGAGTCTGTGTTTCAAACAAGCTACTGTGGTGATTCTTATGAAGAGAGTTTGAGAACCAACACGCCATCCTCTCTGCCCTGTCTGAAAGGCTTTAAGTTCATCACTTTTTTTTTTTTTTGGCTGTGCCATGTGGCATGTGGGATCTTAGTTCTCCTACCAGGGACTGAACCTGCATCAGAAGCATGTAGTCTTAATCACAGGACCACCAGGGAAGTCCCATTCATCACATTTTTTATGGCCAAGTCGGTAGCTATCTGCTTGGTGACAAGCAGTCCTGCTTCCTTACATTTTCACTGAAAGCAATCATTTGTCGGAGTCTTGAAGCTTTTCCCTTTTAGAGTCCACTGTTAGGATTCAAATTCTACTTGCAGAATGAGTAGAGGTAGAAGGAGGGAAGGAGGGGCTTCAGGAGGAAGCAAAGCAGTCTCGTGTGGTCAGAAGTAGCTGGGAGTGAAGGGGAAGCAAGTATCACAGGCAAATAGGACCCTGAGAAAATGTGTCCTTTATGATTAGCTTTCTATTCTCAAATTTTAGCATGCATCAAAATCACCTGGAGGGCTTGGTTAACAATCTGCCTTGCAATGCTAGTTTGATCCCTGGCTGGGAACTAAGATCCCTTGTGCCTCGGGGCAACTAAGCCTGCTTGTCACTACTAGAGAGAAGCCCCGTGTACTGCAATGATCCCACATGCTGCAACTAAGACCTGACGGAGCCGTATATAAATAAATATATATGTTTAAAAGATGTAGATACCTCGATGCCCCCCAAGTTTCTGATTCGGTAGACCTGGCAATGGGGTTCAAGAAGTTGCATTTCTAACAAGCTCCCAGGTGATGCTGATGCTGCTGGTCCAGGAAGCACACTTTGGGAACTGCTGAACTAATTCCCCCAGGTGGCTCAAGTGGTAAAGAATCTGCCTGCCAATCAAGAGACACAGGTTCGATCCCTGGGTCAGAAAGATCCCCTGGAGAAGGAAATGGCAACCCATTCCAGTATTCTTGCCTGGAGAATTCCGTGGACAGAGGAACCTTGCAGGCTATAGTCCATGGGGTTGCAAAGAGTCGAACATGACAGAGTATGTATGTATGTAAGAGCTAATTCAACCTTTATGACCCATGCAATCATTTATTCTGTAATATCCATGGAGAGGAGGATGTGATCACCCTGATTTCTGATTAAACCAGATACAGATCTTGTTACATTTCAAGCTAGAGTGTCTATGGACAACTCTTACGATTCTTCTCTGAATGGAATGGAAATTCATCTCCAAACCTTCCACACACTTATCCCAGGCGTGCCTCTTATATTCTCACAGATGCATCCAGCTAAGTCTTCTCCACCTGTCCTTAACTACTTGACTTTTTAACTTAAGAGTGGCACTAAATATTTAATCTTTTTACATGTAATTCTATGGGGGTTGCCCATTTTTATAGATTGCAACCGATACCTTACACATGAGGTGGTAGTGGCAGGGCTGATAAAGGGATGACAGACCCCAAATATGCACTGACTCATTCTACGACTTTGCCTGGGGGTTGCTCAGACTTTATTCAGCCCAAATAGCCCCCAGGAAATGACACTGCAATCTCCACACTCATGGCTGTCATCTACCACAATGTTCCTGGATCAGTCCTAATTTTGAGAATTCTATTGTTACAGACCCACATGAGTCTAATTTCGGGTTCAGAAACTATGATCAACTTAAGTGTGGCTTTTTCTCCAGGTGTTTATAGTGTAACAAGAGAGGACAATTATTTTGCGTGGTTTAGCTGATTGAGGGGGACAGTAAAAAGAAGATGGAGAAAAGTTGAGAGGTTACAATCAGAAATTCAACATCAAGGATAAAAATTAAATCATTCAATTTTGATTCAGTTTTCCAAAAGAAGTTCTGCTTATTGGAATGATGGGTTCACGGAGGTATCTGAATTCCTCACTGATTTAGCAATCTTAGTGGGTGCCAACTATTTTGAAGATATTACTTTGCACTCCCTCCTGGAGCTGTGATACCTTTATCTTTGAGAACTACAACGGATGAAGGTTTCTCCGAAGTCAAGAACAAAATCAACGTAAATAAAACGCTGAATGGAAAAGGCAGAAGTCTCTGTGTCAACTCGGGCTGACATCAGAGTCTTCTAAGTGATGTGGGTTTTCAGCAGGGGAAGTACCCAGTACAGACATTTGAAGACGATTTTAGAGCGCGGTTTGTGACTCTGACTACCGGGGAGCTTAAAACATGGCAGTAAGAATAAAGGAGTGCGCCGAGCTCACGGGACCCCGAAGGAAAAAGAGAGCGGGGAATTTGTTGTGTCTCTTTCATCCACGGACGTTTCAAAGCAAGACTCTTGCGGTAACAACACTGCACTGCGAAAGTAGCGTGTCATTATCTGCCCTTCAAGATGGGGACACGTAGACAGGGAATGGCCTCCAACGCGAACAGCTTTCAAGTAGCACCGCTGGGCCTCCACTGCACAGAGCGGAAAGCTGGCCTGCTTCCACCACGCTTCATGAAAATGGAGAAAAATCTTGGTTTCAATATTTTCTCGTGACTTGAACCGAAAGTTAAAAGGTGACTTTTAAATTGCACATCGCTCCTGATCTTACCCACGATTAATGACTAGTGTGTGAAGAGCGGCAGAATGGAGGACCGCTACCGGGTGCGGGAGCCGGAGCGTCCGGGGTTCGACCCAACAGCAGTTTGCCCGGTGGGGGCAGAATACTCGCGCTCCCGGGAAGGGGATGTCTCCCCGGGGCGATTACACAGCGAGGCTTGTTTGGCTCGCAGCAGGGCGCTCCCGGGGGAGCGGCTGTGCAGTGGGGGACGCCTGGGAGGCGCGCAGTGAGCAGGATGCTCCCGGGCCCAGGCCGGCGCGTGTACGTGTGTGTGCACGGTGGGGAGGTGCAGGGCGTGTGCACGGCGCGGGCGGGACGCGCGCCAGTACGGCCGCCGAGCTCTGCTGCAATACAAGGCCAGCGCCGCCGAGTGAAAATACCGCGCAAAACCCTGGCTAGGGAGCCGCGGGGGGCCGGCTGGGGGAACCAAGCGGACGCTCAGAGCCGGGCCCTCACCTCGCGGCTGAGCTCGCTAATGCGAAGTCGCAGCACCCTCAGACGAGGAAGCAAGCAGCGTGAGTTTCCACGCACCCCAGAGAGACCGAGAGCCCCAGGGACTCGCACGCGCCCGCGCCCGCGCCCGAAAACGCGGAGCGCGTACCCGCTCGCACCCTGGCGCGCTCCCCTCACGGTCTGTGGAAAGACAGCTCGGGCTGGTATTAAGGGGAGGGGGAGAAGGGGGTGTGGNGCAATCCACTCCAGCACTTTTGCCTGGAAAATCCCATGGACGGAGGAACCTGATAGGCTACAGTCCATGGAGTCACAAAAAGTCGGACACAACTGAGAGACTTCACTTCCACTTCATCCACCTCATTAGAACTGATTCAGATGTTTTTTTTTTTTCTTAATAAATGATACTGGTTTATACTTTTTTTTCTTTGTGATATATTTATCATATCAAAGTTATGCTAAATTTTTAAAAGCCATTAAAAAAAAATTGCGGTGAGAGCACTTAAAGTGAGATCTACCCCCTGAGCAAAATGTTAAGTATATAACATAGTGTTGTTAACTGTAGGCACAACGTTGTACAGCAGATCTCTAGAACTATTCCTCTTGCATGATTGAAACTGTGCTCATTAAACAGCTACTCCCCATTCCTCCCTCCCCTCTATCTCTGCTTCTATGCCTCCCCTCTCATCCTGCTCCCTGCTTCTATGAATCTATTTTAGATGCCTCACTTAAGTAGAATCATGCCATATTTGCCCCCTTCTGTGATCAGTTATTTTAGTTAGCATAAAGGTACATCAGTGTTTTCACATCTAAGCCTTTTACTTTTTATCAGCTCTTTTGCAACACTGAGGACACATTTATTTCCACTGCCAAAACAGTCAGTTAAATTTGAATCATTCTTATCAGTTTTCCTTCTTGGATTTAAGACCAGCAGGAAGCTCTTCCCATCCTTAGAAAAACCTTAGGTTTTTCAAACTTGGAATTGATTATGGAATTGAAGTCATCCATTCTTTCTGTGAGACTATGTTGTGACTACATAGTATTGGGCACAGAGGCCTCTAACGCCTATTGGTTAACCAACTTGATATTGATGTAGAATTGTTTTCCTGAGCATAATTATTAATAGTTATTTTCCTTATTGAGAACCCAGCTAACATTGCTTTGACAGCACTAAAAAAAGAGTAGAAATGAAAATAACATTACTTGTTATGACTACCGAATGTGGACAATAAATCTGTGTAATCAAACTGTCTGAATTCAAATTCCAGTTTTGTCATTCATTAACAGTGTATCCTTGAAAAAGTTTCTTAACCTTATTTAACGCTCAGTTTATCCAAATATAAAATGAGAATTATAGTTTATCTTATGTTTTAAGGCTGCTTTTCAGATTAAATGAAATAACATAAAGTGTCTATACAGATGACTTTCATAACTATTGTGATTATAATTCATTATTTTTATGCAGATTGCATTAATTTAGATATTTTGATACATATAAACAATTTATCACTTCATTTTAATAAGTCAGATAATACAGAAAACGCAATAGTTAATGGTTTTACTTCCTCTATTGTTTATTCCTAACTCTTAATACCATAACCTAACTTTCCCCTTTGTCATTTATGGCCAGAGGCTGTGAAAGTTCTTGGCATCTTCCTGAAGAAGTTGTTATTTGCTCTTATGTTAACTCCTTCTTCTGTAACTTTTCTTTCATTTAGTTCTTTTAAATTTTCTCTTTTTTTATTGAAGTATAGTAATTTACATTTCATGTTTACAGCAAAAGTTTATGTATTTTATTTTTCAGGTTCTTTTCCATTATGGATAATTAGAAGATATTTACTATAGTTCCCTATGTTCCTTGTTGCTTATCTATTTTATATATAGTAGTGTGTATATGGTGGGCTGCAGTCCATGAGGTCGCTGGGAGTCAGACACGACTGAGCGACTTCATTTTCACTTTTCACTTTCATGCATTGGAGAAGGAGATGGCAACCCACTC
>SJYV01039755.1:0-14177 GCA_006410875.1 Neotragus pygmaeus | reverse complement strand
ATGGTCTACATTTCATCTCACTGGGCAGATAAATGGAAGGCAAATTGTTGTGTTCTTTCTCATTTTACAGGTGTGAGAGCCAGGGTCACAGAGGGACAGAGTACAGTGTCAAAGCCACAGAGCTAGTAAGTCAAGGGCAGACCCATGTCGTCTAGCCCCAAATCCCAGGATCCTCACTGCTTGCCAGACCCCAAGACCCGTGATGCTTTGCGCAGGAAACCGCCGAGTGTTGCAACGGCACCCAGAAAGGGGTCAGCGTTTCCATGGGTCAACCCTGGTGACCCTCTGTCACCATGTGGCACCCAGGGGAGGGGGCAGAGCCGCCAGCACTCTGACTTCCTCTTTCCCCCAAGGGGTAGAAGAAAGGGGTCACAAACCAAGCAAATCATTAACATCCCGGCCTCAGAAGCTTATCCTGCCACTGGGTACCTGGGTGACCTCAGGCAAGTTAATCTTTTGCAAAGCTGTTTGCTTTCTTAAAGTTAGGAGCTCAGGACATATCTACTTCATATGGAATTTATGAGGAATGCATGAGATTAAACAGGTCAAGATGGTTAGCAGTATGTGCGGGAAACACCTGATAAATGCTAACAGCAGCAGCGTCTGGGGCTATAACAATACCCTCATTTTCACTGCCACCATCATCCACTTCTGCTCAGGACTTGGGGTGCAAGTGGGTAGGAGGATGGCACCAATTAGAGTCCCATTACAGTCCCCAGTAGTGACCGGCCTGTGCTATGAAGGCCTCCTCTGACAAAGGGAGACATTTCTCAGGATTCCTGGCAATAGATGCTTCGTTTTTCACAAGCTAGACTCAAGGAACAGAGAAGTAGCTTTGCGGGTTTCCATGGCTGTCTAAACACATGTGCTTCCAATTGGCTCTCTCGGGCTGGAATTCCCCGGTGCCTGGCCCAGGCCAGCTTTCTCCACTGCCCAGTGCCCCCCAACCTGAATCGTGCTGGGCATCTTCCCACAACCAGACCTAGGGGCCTCAATGGCAGATTGCGTCCTACCCATCATTTCTCAATTCCATCACTCGGAGTGGAAAGAGCTGGGGTACCCCACCCCAAGTCTTTCTGAAGGTTTTTACTCTGAGAGTCTTAAAACTCCAGCCCAGAGAAGGGCATCTGAAGGCGGGCTGGGGGTGGGGTCATGAATTCACCAGCCCTGCCACTTGGCACCCACCCCCAACGCAGCGGCTCCAGTTATCCTGTGGGGTCAGGATGCTGTTTCTGCTGAGTCATCCTTAATTGCCCAGAGGGATCCTGGCCCAAAGCCACGTTCCTGGTGGGGTCTGAGTGCCACAGAGTACAGAAACTTCCTTTCTCACCAGCCCCTTAGCTCTCCAGCCCCGCACACAGGCTGGTCTCTCAGCAGCCTCTGCCGGCAACAAGCACCCTCCGCCAAATCTGTGTGTGTCCCCCCAGGGCTCTGGCCCACCCTGGACCCTGGGCTCCAGGAGCAAAGAACATCCCACAGGGAGGGAGGCATCAAGTGTGCTGGTGCAGGAGGGAAGGGAGGAGAGGCAGAGCCCAAGGGGAGGAGCCCAGAGAGGGACTGAGGAGCTACTTAAGCTAAAATTCCTGCCTATCCACTTGGTGGGCCCTCCTGTCAATGCGGGTCCAGCAGCCGCTTTGAGAAGGAGCCTATGCCCCAGGACAGGCCTGGACAGGAACCCCATTTCAAGCCAAAGAGGCAATGAGATGGCCTAGACTTCAGCCGTGGGCCTATACTGCCGCCCCCCCCCCTCCATCCAGCAAGTCCAGCATCCCTTGATCATGCAAAACTTCAGAGTCCCCAGATAAGCACCTTCTGCGGAGCCCAGGTTTCAGGAACATCTTTGAGTACCCACTGTGTGCCAGGCTCTGTACCAAGCACTGGCCCTGCCAGAGAGGACAAGGTAGATATGGCCAAATCCATGATGTCTTCCCCACTCTCATTGCAGACTGCTTAGGTTACAATCTGGGTTCCCCACTTTCAGCTGTGCAATCTTGAGCAAGTTATTTCTCTGAGCCTCCATTGCCTCATGTGTAAAATGGAGGCAAGCTAGTACCTACTTTATAGGGATATTACGAGATAAATGAGTTTATAGGTGATAGGTGAAGTCGCTCTGTCATGTCCAACTCTTTGCGACCCCACGGACTGTAACCTACTAGGCTCCTCCATCCATGGGATTCTCCAGGCAAGAATACTGGAGTGGGTTGACATTTCCTTTTCCAGGGAATCTTCCCGACCCAGGGATCGAACCCAGGTCTCCCGCGTTGGAGGCAGACATTTTAACCTCTGAGCCACCAGGGAAGCTATGTAAAATATTTAAGACAGTGCCTGGCACAAAGAGCTCAGTGTGTGTATGTGTGTGTGTGCGCGCACGTGTGAGTGTGTCTGCGTTCCTGACCTTGAGCATTTGCTCAGGCTGTCCACTAGCTGGAAAGTTTCCTCCCTTTTCTGTGGAAACCTGGGGATTCAGACTTGGCAGAGTTTCCACAAGGGAGAACCGTTAGATCTTGCGGTCAGGCCACAGCCAGGTGAGAGCCCTTAAAACTTGCAGAGCATTTTCCTGTTCAACAAAGATTTTACACCCTGTGAGGCAGACGAGGGAAGGGGGCTCAGGCATGTTGACACGTGCCCGAGGTCACAGCCCTAGTCAGCACTGGAGCTGAGGGTGGAGGCTGGGCCTCCTGACTGCATGTAATACAGTCCTTGCCCCAGCCTCACAGTGTTGGTCCCCAGGAAGCTTCAGACACCCTGGGGCCAGAGCCAGGATAGCAAAGCTCCCCCGAGGCTCAGCATGCAGAGGACAGGACCTGCTCGGCCCTTCAGGGACTCTGGGGTCAGTGGGCCTTGTCTCTCGGAGCCAGACAGGGCCGTGGAGGGCCACGGGACAGGGGGCGCTTGCTGGCAGAGGCCTGAGTGGGCCCCGCAGGAAGGGCTCAGCCCAGGAAACCCTGAGCCATGCTGGCAGACCACAGGGCCCCCAGGCTTCCTGCTCCCTCCTCACAGGCTGCCCTGTCAACGTCAACAGGCTTGTGAAACCCTGCCGGGCAGGCAGTGGGAACTCAAGGGGCCCCAGGGTTCACGGGCTGTGGTCACCCTGTTCCTTCGGGCCCAGGAGAAGGTGGCTTTCTAAAGATGGCACTGCAATGGGATCCAGCTGCTGCGGGAGACAGGCACCTGAGAGCGGCCCCATCTTGCGAGGCCCCGAGGCTTCTGGATGCCAGCGTTCTTCCCTGCAGGCCCGGATCTCCCGGGCCTCCACAGATGCAGCGAACCCTCAGACGCAGATGTAGGGGGATCTGTGATTGAAAGACTCTGGAGTGAGAGATAATGTGGATGATGAACCAGCTCATGGCTTTGCTAGCTGTGTGATTTTGAGCAAGTAACCACTATGTGTGGCAACAGAATGCAAATAGTAACCACTATGTGTGGCAACAGAATGCAAATACTACTGCGTTTCTTTGATTTTGGAATTTTACTTAAAACCATCTAGACCCAACCTGCTAGACTTGAAGGAAGTCTGTGCCTTCCTCTGGAAGCTTCCTTTCCCTTTGAGTTGTCCAAGAACCCCAAGTCTTATGTGCTCCAAAGGGAGAGGTGGAAGGTCCCACTCCCCAAAGGGGGCCAGGAGCACTGGGATCCTGACCCGTCTGGTGCCTGATGACACCATCCCCCCGTGGTCAGAAGGAGAAGCTCGTCCTGCACTCTCAGGCCACACGGATCTCCAGGGGGCGACTCCACGTATGGCCTCGGGTGCCCCCAGCCCTGCCTGCTGAGACGCTCACCACACTCGAGCTGCTCACGCTTACACGGGGTCATTCCATGCTGCTTCTGCAGGACTTCTGGGCCCACTTCCCGCAGACCGGAATTCAGTCCCTTTTCCTTCCCCAGGATCCCTGCCGCGGTTGGTGCTACTGCTCCTTTTCAGACCCTAAAACACAAACAGTCTTGCTGCTCCTCTGTGTCTGAGGGCCCCCGAAAGCCGCACACCTCGGCTACCTTCCATGGTTAGCCTCAGTGCCGACGCACCTGCCCGCAGACCACCAACTTGGTAACTCTCACGTGGAACAGAAAAAAGTCGGCCTCCATGGGGCATCCTGCCAGATCAATGTTTTTCTCAGTAACTAGGCAGTAGGGAGAAGCCAATCTTGAGGCCGGGGCAGAAGGGGAGCCTTTTCTCTTCACACCCTGGAAGCCCCAGGTGTGAGCTCCTGGAACCNAAAAGTCGGCCTCCATGGGGCATCCTGCCAGATCAATGTTTTTCTCAGTAACTAGGCAGTAGGGAGAAGCCAATCTTGAGGCCGGGGCAGAAGGGGAGCCTTTTCTCTTCACACCCTGGAAGCCCCAGGTGTGAGCTCCTGGAACCAGGGACGCGAGCGAGTTGCGTTACAGTGTCCCTGGCAGCTGGCTCCAGCTCCTGAGCTCCTGCCAATATGTCCATATGGTTCAGTGAATGCTTGTTGACTGACTGACCAACGGAGAGCAAAAAGACCTATCTGAAGGAGAGATGTGTATAAGAGACNCAATCAGCTGCCCCTTGGCTCAGGGAGGGGGGTAGGGACCTGAGACCTCTTCCTCAAGCCCAATTTCTCATCACGTGGAGTGGAGATGCTCCGGGCAAAGAAGGCAGGGAGAAGCTCCAGGGACCCAAGACAAGGAGACACGGGTTGGAGATAAGGTTAATTGTTGTTAGGTCCCTTAAACTCCTTCACCTGATACCTCGCAAGGCCATGCCTAATCAGCTCTCAGTCCACGTTCCCCTCCCCCCATGTCCCGTCACGAGCCTCTGGCTTACTCCCCTCTCCAGGACTTTGCTCTCATGCCCTATACCCAGAGGCCCTTACCCTGTCTCTTATACACATCTTGGGCTCCTTGTGGGGGCCAAGCAAAGAGGATGGGCTTCTAGGGCTGCCTAAGAGTGCGGGGCAGTCAGGGTGGCGCTGGGTTTGCTCAGAGACCCAGGAGGCATCTCTGGAGATCCCAGACTCCTCCAGGTACACAACAGGGGCTGGGGAGTGTGATAGCAGGACCTGGGGAGGCAGCAGCCTCAGAAGGGAGGTGGGCAGGACCTGCTCCCGGGCAGGGGGATGCAGGGGCAACCGTCAGATTGTAATTGCTTTCCCAGAAGGGACGGCTGGGCATGGTTCAAACCGTGAATCGGGCACACTGCCCTTGACAATGTCCAGAGCTAATGTTGCTCAAAAGACGGGCTCCCACTGCCCAGAGGTGGCTCCAGCATTCTCTGGGTCCATCTCAGTGCCCTGTGCTAAGATCCTCAGGGACCTCTGGGCCTTGAGCAGCCTGGACCCGAGCTGGGCTCCCTCGGGAGCAGCAGACGCAGGGAATGTCTGAGGGGGACAGGAAGAGCCAGGGCCCACTGGACTCATCGCCTTTAGAACCCAGTACCTGGGCTTCCCTGGTGGCTCAGCTGGTGAAGAATCTGCCTGCAATGTGGGGGACCTGGGTTCGATCCCTGGGTTGGGAAGATTCCCCCGGAGAAGGGAAAGGCTACCCACTCCAGTATTCTGGCCTAGAGGAGTCCATGGACTATACAGTCCTTGGGGTCACAGAGTCAGACACGACTGAGTGACTTTCACTTCACTTCACTTCACCTGGGTCCAAACCCCAGTTCTGCCACCTACCAGCAAGGTGACAAGTACCCTCTGTGAGCCCGTCACGCACCTCAGGGAGCTGCTTGTGAGGATTTAGTGAGGATGGAAAGCATTTAGCACAGAGCCTAGCCCAAGGCACAAGAATAATGGTGCCCCCACTTGGCATGACCCTGAGACAGGTGTGCCGAGGAAGTGGGTGAGGGTGATAGGGACCTCTCCCAGGCTCGTGCCTTTCTAAGAACCTTCTTGGCATCTCCTCCTCCTCCAGCGAGGGCTCCAGGCCCAATTAGAGGAGGCTGGGCCTTGGCCCAGGAGCACAGGAGGTTTCTCACCGTGGCAGAGAAATTGCCGGGTTGGGGGTGTGGGCAGCCACAGTGACCGTCTCCAGGCAGGACGGATGCGGCTTTGCTGACAGAGAGTCTGCGGCCAGGACATGCCAGCGGTGCAGGTCTGAGGTCAGCAGTGGGGAGCCAGCTTCGCCGCTCCCGCCAGGGCCCCACCAGGGCAAGGCGTCTGCTTTCAATCAGCTGCCCCTTGGCTCAGGGAGGGGGGTAGGGACCTGAGACCTCTTCCTCAAGCCCAATTTCTCATCACGTGGAGTGGAGATGCTCCGGGCAAAGAAGGCAGGGAGAAGCTCCAGGGACCCAAGACAAGGAGACACGGGTTGGAGATAAGGTTAATTGTTGTTAGGTCCCTTAAACTCCTTCACCTGATACCTCGCAAGGCCATGCCTAATCAGCTCTCAGTCCACGTTCCCCTCCCCCCATGTCCCGTCACGAGCCTCTGGCTTACTCCCCTCTCCAGGACTTTGCTCTCATGCCCTATACCCAGAGGCCCTTACCCTGTCTCTTATACACATCTTGGGCTCCTTGTGGGGGCCAAGCAAAGAGGATGGGCTTCTAGGGCTGCCTAAGAGTGCGGGGCAGTCAGGGTGGCGCTGGGTTTGCTCAGAGACCCAGGAGGCATCTCTGGAGATCCCAGACTCCTCCAGGTACACAACAGGGGCTGGGGAGTGTGATAGCAGGACCTGGGGAGGCAGCAGCCTCAGAAGGGAGGTGGGCAGGACCTGCTCCCGGGCAGGGGGATGCAGGGGCAACCGTCAGATTGTAATTGCTTTCCCAGAAGGGACGGCTGGGCATGGTTCAAACCGTGAATCGGGCACACTGCCCTTGACAATGTCCAGAGCTAATGTTGCTCAAAAGACGGGCTCCCACTGCCCAGAGGTGGCTCCAGCATTCTCTGGGTCCATCTCAGTGCCCTGTGCTAAGATCCTCAGGGACCTCTGGGCCTTGAGCAGCCTGGACCCGAGCTGGGCTCCCTCGGGAGCAGCAGACGCAGGGAATGTCTGAGGGGGACAGGAAGAGCCAGGGCCCACTGGACTCATCGCCTTTAGAACCCAGTACCTGGGCTTCCCTGGTGGCTCAGCTGGTGAAGAATCTGCCTGCAATGTGGGGGACCTGGGTTCGATCCCTGGGTTGGGAAGATTCCCCCGGAGAAGGGAAAGGCTACCCACTCCAGTATTCTGGCCTAGAGGAGTCCATGGACTATACAGTCCTTGGGGTCACAGAGTCAGACACGACTGAGTGACTTTCACTTCACTTCACTTCACCTGGGTCCAAACCCCAGTTCTGCCACCTACCAGCAAGGTGACAAGTACCCTCTGTGAGCCCGTCACGCACCTCAGGGAGCTGCTTGTGAGGATTTAGTGAGGATGGAAAGCATTTAGCACAGAGCCTAGCCCAAGGCACAAGAATAATGGTGCCCCCACTTGGCATGACCCTGAGACAGGTGTGCCGAGGAAGTGGGTGAGGGTGATAGGGACCTCTCCCAGGCTCGTGCCTTTCTAAGAACCTTCTTGGCATCTCCTCCTCCTCCAGCGAGGGCTCCAGGCCCAATTAGAGGAGGCTGGGCCTTGGCCCAGGAGCACAGGAGGTTTCTCACCGTGGCAGAGAAATTGCCGGGTTGGGGGTGTGGGCAGCCACAGTGACCGTCTCCAGGCAGGACGGATGCGGCTTTGCTGACAGAGAGTCTGCGGCCAGGACATGCCAGCGGTGCAGGTCTGAGGTCAGCAGTGGGGAGCCAGCTTCGCCGCTCCCGCCAGGGCCCCACCAGGGCAAGGCGTCTGCTTTCAATCAGCTGCCCCTTGGCTCAGGGAGGGGGGTAGGGACCTGAGACCTCTTCCTCAAGCCCAATTTCTCATCACGTGGAGTGGAGATGCTCCGGGCAAAGAAGGCAGGGAGAAGCTCCAGGGACCCAAGACAAGGAGACACGGGTTGGAGATAAGGTTAATTGTTGTTAGGTCCCTTAAACTCCTTCACCTGATACCTCGCAAGGCCATGCCTAATCAGCTCTCAGTCCACGTTCCCCTCCCCCCATGTCCCGTCACGAGCCTCTGGCTTACTCCCCTCTCCAGGACTTTGCTCTCATGCCCTATACCCAGAGGCCCTTACCCTGTCTCTTATACACATCTTGGGCTCCTTGTGGGGGCCAAGCAAAGAGGATGGGCTTCTAGGGCTGCCTAAGAGTGCGGGGCAGTCAGGGTGGCGCTGGGTTTGCTCAGAGACCCAGGAGGCATCTCTGGAGATCCCAGACTCCTCCAGGTACACAACAGGGGCTGGGGAGTGTGATAGCAGGACCTGGGGAGGCAGCAGCCTCAGAAGGGAGGTGGGCAGGACCTGCTCCCGGGCAGGGGGATGCAGGGGCAACCGTCAGATTGTAATTGCTTTCCCAGAAGGGACGGCTGGGCATGGTTCAAACCGTGAATCGGGCACACTGCCCTTGACAATGTCCAGAGCTAATGTTGCTCAAAAGACGGGCTCCCACTGCCCAGAGGTGGCTCCAGCATTCTCTGGGTCCATCTCAGTGCCCTGTGCTAAGATCCTCAGGGACCTCTGGGCCTTGAGCAGCCTGGACCCGAGCTGGGCTCCCTCGGGAGCAGCAGACGCAGGGAATGTCTGAGGGGGACAGGAAGAGCCAGGGCCCACTGGACTCATCGCCTTTAGAACCCAGTACCTGGGCTTCCCTGGTGGCTCAGCTGGTGAAGAATCTGCCTGCAATGTGGGGGACCTGGGTTCGATCCCTGGGTTGGGAAGATTCCCCCGGAGAAGGGAAAGGCTACCCACTCCAGTATTCTGGCCTAGAGGAGTCCATGGACTATACAGTCCTTGGGGTCACAGAGTCAGACACGACTGAGTGACTTTCACTTCACTTCACTTCACCTGGGTCCAAACCCCAGTTCTGCCACCTACCAGCAAGGTGACAAGTACCCTCTGTGAGCCCGTCACGCACCTCAGGGAGCTGCTTGTGAGGATTTAGTGAGGATGGAAAGCATTTAGCACAGAGCCTAGCCCAAGGCACAAGAATAATGGTGCCCCCACTTGGCATGACCCTGAGACAGGTGTGCCGAGGAAGTGGGTGAGGGTGATAGGGACCTCTCCCAGGCTCGTGCCTTTCTAAGAACCTTCTTGGCATCTCCTCCTCCTCCAGCGAGGGCTCCAGGCCCAATTAGAGGAGGCTGGGCCTTGGCCCAGGAGCACAGGAGGTTTCTCACCGTGGCAGAGAAATTGCCGGGTTGGGGGTGTGGGCAGCCACAGTGACCGTCTCCAGGCAGGACGGATGCGGCTTTGCTGACAGAGAGTCTGCGGCCAGGACATGCCAGCGGTGCAGGTCTGAGGTCAGCAGTGGGGAGCCAGCTTCGCCGCTCCCGCCAGGGCCCCACCAGGGCAAGGCGTCTGCTTTCAATCAGCTGCCCCTTGGCTCAGGGAGGGGGGTAGGGACCTGAGACCTCTTCCTCAAGCCCAATTTCTCATCACGTGGAGTGGAGATGCTCCGGGCAAAGAAGGCAGGGAGAAGCTCCAGGGACCCAAGACAAGGAGACACGGGTTGGAGATAAGGTTAATTGTTGTTAGGTCCCTTAAACTCCTTCACCTGATACCTCGCAAGGCCATGCCTAATCAGCTCTCAGTCCACGTTCCCCTCCCCCCATGTCCCGTCACGAGCCTCTGGCTTACTCCCCTCTCCAGGACTTTGCTCTCATGCCCTATACCCAGAGGCCCTTACCCTGTCTCTTATACACATCTTGGGCTCCTTGTGGGGGCCAAGCAAAGAGGATGGGCTTCTAGGGCTGCCTAAGAGTGCGGGGCAGTCAGGGTGGCGCTGGGTTTGCTCAGAGACCCAGGAGGCATCTCTGGAGATCCCAGACTCCTCCAGGTACACAACAGGGGCTGGGGAGTGTGATAGCAGGACCTGGGGAGGCAGCAGCCTCAGAAGGGAGGTGGGCAGGACCTGCTCCCGGGCAGGGGGATGCAGGGGCAACCGTCAGATTGTAATTGCTTTCCCAGAAGGGACGGCTGGGCATGGTTCAAACCGTGAATCGGGCACACTGCCCTTGACAATGTCCAGAGCTAATGTTGCTCAAAAGACGGGCTCCCACTGCCCAGAGGTGGCTCCAGCATTCTCTGGGTCCATCTCAGTGCCCTGTGCTAAGATCCTCAGGGACCTCTGGGCCTTGAGCAGCCTGGACCCGAGCTGGGCTCCCTCGGGAGCAGCAGACGCAGGGAATGTCTGAGGGGGACAGGAAGAGCCAGGGCCCACTGGACTCATCGCCTTTAGAACCCAGTACCTGGGCTTCCCTGGTGGCTCAGCTGGTGAAGAATCTGCCTGCAATGTGGGGGACCTGGGTTCGATCCCTGGGTTGGGAAGATTCCCCCGGAGAAGGGAAAGGCTACCCACTCCAGTATTCTGGCCTAGAGGAGTCCATGGACTATACAGTCCTTGGGGTCACAGAGTCAGACACGACTGAGTGACTTTCACTTCACTTCACTTCACCTGGGTCCAAACCCCAGTTCTGCCACCTACCAGCAAGGTGACAAGTACCCTCTGTGAGCCCGTCACGCACCTCAGGGAGCTGCTTGTGAGGATTTAGTGAGGATGGAAAGCATTTAGCACAGAGCCTAGCCCAAGGCACAAGAATAATGGTGCCCCCACTTGGCATGACCCTGAGACAGGTGTGCCGAGGAAGTGGGTGAGGGTGATAGGGACCTCTCCCAGGCTCGTGCCTTTCTAAGAACCTTCTTGGCATCTCCTCCTCCTCCAGCGAGGGCTCCAGGCCCAATTAGAGGAGGCTGGGCCTTGGCCCAGGAGCACAGGAGGTTTCTCACCGTGGCAGAGAAATTGCCGGGTTGGGGGTGTGGGCAGCCACAGTGACCGTCTCCAGGCAGGACGGATGCGGCTTTGCTGACAGAGAGTCTGCGGCCAGGACATGCCAGCGGTGCAGGTCTGAGGTCAGCAGTGGGGAGCCAGCTTCGCCGCTCCCGCCAGGGCCCCACCAGGGCAAGGCGTCTGCTTTCAATCAGCTGCCCCTTGGCTCAGGGAGGGGGGTAGGGACCTGAGACCTCTTCCTCAAGCCCAATTTCTCATCACATGGAGTGGAGATGCTCCGGGCAAAGAAGGCAGGGAGAAGCTCCAGGGACCCAAGACAAGGAGACACGGGTTGGAGATAAGGTTAATTGTTGTTAGGTCCCTTAAACTCCTTCACCTGATACCTCGCAAGGCCATGCCTAATCAGCTCTCAGTCCACGTTCCCCTCCCCCCATGTCCCGTCACGAGCCTCTGGCTTACTCCCCTCTCCAGGACTTTGCTCTCATGCCCTATACCCAGAGGCCCTTACCTGCCCTGTACAAGGCTGACCACTCCCTTTTCTCAGCTTAAATCTTATTTCCTCAGGAAAACCTCCCTGATCCCACGTTTTATCCTGTTAAGTAATCTTGTAGGGCACAATTCATTTGGTACTTAAGTATTTGTCTGTGCTGCTATTTCATGCCTATCTCCCCTCTAGATGCTAAGCCCCATGCAGGTAAGAATTGTCTTCTTTAGGACTGTATCCCTAAAATCTAATGCATGACCTGGCAAATGTTATGTGCTCAATAAATACTTGGAGAATGAATGAATGAATCATGCCATGAACATTTTCTAGCAGTTTCCTTCTGTAACCTTCAATTTTTTTTATCTCTACTAAGTCCCTGCAGGATAGTCAGTGCTTATGCCTATTTTGCAGACCTGAAGTCAAGGTCACAGATAAATTCCTGGCCCCTGGCTCCTAATCCAGTGCTTATCCTTTGTCTAGAAGTAGACGGTAGAGGCATGAGCCATGGACTCAGAGATCAGAGAGAGGGATGGGCGTGGGCCTGAGGAGGGTGGGGGTGCTGCTACACCCCTCCAGCAGTCAGGCCTGCCCACAAATAATACATAAGTCAGCTTGAAGTGCTCCCCATTTCCAGAGAAAGTCCAACAGAAGCCAATGGGGATATGTCTTGGCAGCCCCCCAGCTCTCACACCCCATCCCTGAAATAGCCTCCACCACCACCTCAGGCTGGCCCTTAGCTGACCCCCAAGACTGAGGGGCATGCCTCAACTCCATGAAGGAAGTGGGCTTCCAAACACAAAAACAGCTATGCCATGTCAGGCTGGTTAGTCACTTCTCAGAGCCTCAGTCTCCTCACCTGTAAAATGGTACAATAACAAGGTTTAATGGGTTGTGGTAAGATTCCATGAGCCCATGAAGGTCAAGTGCCTTGCACTAAGAATTGGGTCTCTGCTGTCCCATAGCCCTCATTGGCTTCTGGGGACCATCTTAACGGCATTAAGTGGTTTTTCTGTGGGTGG
This sequence comes from Neotragus pygmaeus, assembly GCA_006410875.1. NCBI lineage: Eukaryota > Metazoa > Chordata > Mammalia > Artiodactyla > Bovidae > Neotragus > Neotragus pygmaeus. Next base: position 1,908 of record SJYV01039755.1, on the reverse strand, counting down.
TGGCCAGGTCTTACTCTCCTCTCCTGGGATTGACTAGCGGACAGACGCCAGGTCCCGTGTGGACATTCCTAGACTAGCACAGGCCCAGGCTGGCTGCTCAGCCAGCTGCATGAATATGAGAGTGTCTGCTCGGGTCCAGAGAAGTTCTGCTATTGTGCTGATGAGAGGGCCGGGGACTGGGAGGAGGCTCCCCTCCCGCCGGGATCTAATCCAGTGGCTGCAGGATGAGTGTGGAGGGCAGAGCTATAGCACAGCAGGAGCTTTCAGAGAACCTGCAGTTTCCAAAAGAGGCCGCAGTAAACTCCAGAAGGGAAGCGGGGACTACCCACTTATGTGGGGGCACGATCCAGAAAAGAGGTTGTGATGCAGGTGGTTTTGGCCTGGGACCCAAAGTGTAAACCCCGGGGCCCCCAAAGACAGGAGAGGATGCCTGGGAGGGAACAGGAGACACCCTAGACCTCGGCCAGCAGGTGGGGAAATCCGGCTGAAGGAGGCAGAGGAACCCGGAAATCAAAGACATCAGCGTGCAAGTTTGAATGCCGGGGGAGTGCCCGTAATATACATATATATATATACATATATTAAAGTGAAAGTCACTCAGTTGTGTCTGACTCTCTGCAATCCTATGAACTGTACAGCCCATGGAATTCTCCAGGCCAGAATAGTAAGTAGTCTTTCCTTTCTCCAGGGGATCTTCCCAACCCAGGGATTGAACCCAGGTCCCCTGTATTACAGGCAGATTCTTTACCAGCTGAGCCACAAGGGAAGCCCACACACACACACACACACACACACACACACACACACAGGGCACGTGTTCCAGGCAGGCACTGTTCTGGGCAGTGCTGCTAAGGGGACACCCGTAAACATATATCTTAACAGAGATGGAGTTCCACCTCTGAGCATCCCCTTAGCAGCTGCCCAGAACAGTGTCTGCCCAGAACACATGCCCTATCAACATTCAGTAAATAAAAGAATAAAGAGGAAGATTTTTTTCTCTCAGCTTCTCAGTTGATCTCTTGGCCTGATCCCTGCAGCCTGCCCTCCTTTTAGCAGTTCCAAGATGCCCCCACGGGGGGCAGACCCCGGCCCCTCACTCCCACCCCGAACCTCTGGTACCTCCCCTCCCACCCCAGCCTGAGATCACGCTTGTGGCCTCTGAGCCAAATCTAGCTGGCAGACCTTTCCTGTTAGGCTTGCATGTGTGTTATTGTTTTGCTTAGTGTTAAATTTGGATTAATTACTAACATCTAAAAATAAAAGAAACCACATAAAAATCTCAGTTTCCAGCTTCTCTGTTGGCTCACCTTGGGGAAGGGACCTGCCCGCTTCAGAGCAACAGCTTGCGTGAGCATCTTCACACCCCCAGCCCCTATCCGGGCCCTGCAAGGCAGCTGAGTGGGTGTCCCCTGCCACCCTTGGCCAGGCCCTGGAAAAACTGAGAAGGGACCCTCAAGACAAGCATCTCTGTCTCCACGGTCTTTGTCTCCAAGGTCTGGCCACCATGCTTCCTCTAGTTCTCTGACAGCCCAGGCTCTTTCACTCCTCTGGGGCAAGTGGGATCTCCAGCCACGGTGCCTGTCCCCTTCATGGGGCCCTTGCTGATGTTCATCCACAATTCGGTGTAGGAGGTGGCGCCTCCTGCTGCCCATCCCAGGCAGAGCAAGCACCCCCTGCACCACCTGCAGCCTGAGGGAGGCTCCCTCAAAGCTCCTCTCTGCTCTCTGCATCATACTGCTGACTGTAGACCTGGGGCTGTGGGAGTCATGTCTTATTCTCCCTCTACCTCTGGGACCCACAGGCCCAGTCTCTGACCTAGACAAGTCTCCAGGGCCTCACTCAATGCATTCTTTGGGGGAAATGAATTAAATAGAAGTCCTTAATTTCATGGGTGGCAGAGGCATACAA
>SJYV01039753.1:0-10731 GCA_006410875.1 Neotragus pygmaeus | reverse complement strand
AGGGAGGGAGGGAAGGCAGGCTCAGGAGCCTCAGATTTGTGCTGGGGCAGGTGAAGCCCAGCAGCCTGCTCAATGCCTCTTGGATGTAGGTTTAGGAGGGAGTGGAATCCAAGAGGCCAACACATCACCTCTTTGCCAGACGTGGAGCTAACGAAAAGGCAGACACAAACAGGGGCAGAAGCGACATCAAAAATAGCAGCCTTGTGACCAAGGAAGCTGCTAGTCGAAATAGGGTTTAAGTTTGGGGGCAAAGGGCTCCCCAGGTTGAGCCCCAGAATTAGCCAGACTCACCCTGAGCCCAAGCAGCCCCGGAGCGCAGACCACCCCATTCCATGACACCCAGGCAGGGAGGAGCAAATGTTCAGCCCTTCGGGAGCACAGGAGCTGGGATCTGAAGGCTGTCTGCCCAGCTTCCAAACTCACATATTTTTCCGCCTTCCCAAACCAGGGTTGTCAGCTGAAACCCTGAATGTAGAAAGGAGGAGTGTGGAGAGGGATGTGTCTCTAGGAGGGCTTCCCAGACAGCCCGCAAGATAGCACCTTCTCGCTCCTGCTTCCTAGCAACGCAGAACCTCTTAGAACCTGTTCCCTTGTTTACAAAATGAGGTTGATGAATACTCAGAGTGAGTGAGGGAGTGAAAGTCACTCAATGGTGTCGGACTCTTGGTGACCCCTGGGCCGTGGCCCATCAGACTCCTCTGTCCATGGAATTCTCCAGGCAAGAGCACTGGAGTGGGTAACCCTTCCCTTCTCCAGGGGATCTTCCCAAGACAGGGATGAAATCCAGGTCTCCTGCATGGCAGGAGGTTTCTTTATCATCTGAGCCACCAGGGAAGCCCATTGATCGTAATAACAACGCCTACCACATAAGGAATCTACCTGCCAGCGCTTTCCCTGGTCATACGTACTCTTCATATGATCCCTGAGAAACAGTCACTCTTGTGACTGTTGCATGGAGGAGACAACGAGGTTCAGAGAGGTTATGTTGCCTGAGCTCATCCAGCTACCAAGTTGCCCAGCCTGGCTTTGGACGATGTGGCTGCTCTGAGGGCACCCTTCTGTGCTGAGATCCAGTATGGTGTCTGTCACACAGGGCTGCTGTCACGCAGTGGTCCCTGGGGTTGGAATACTGGAGTGGGTAGCCTATCGCTTCTCCAGTGGATCTTCCCCACCCAGGAATCGGACCAGGGTCTCCTGCATTGCAGGCAGATTCTTTACCCGCTGAGCCACCAAGGGAAGCCCTGGGCATCATCAGGGAAGGCCAATCCTACCCCTGACCCAGACGGCCTGCTTACCTTGGCCTGGTCAGCCCCACTGTGGCCTCGCTGGGGAGGAGTGTGGGGGTCCACACTGCAGTCTCTTTCTGGCCACTGCGGTCTGGGGAAGGGGAAGGCTGTACCAGGTCTCTTTCTGGGAGTGTGAAGAGCTGTGGGGGAGCCAACTGCAGCAGAGCTTTTTAAAGAAAACCGTGCTTGTCTATAAATAGCGCCTGACGCTTCTGAGCTCCTGACACTTCTGGGATGGCGGTGGGTAGCGCCCTGCTGCACCCTGCTCACCGTGACTGTCGGGTGATTGCAGAGCGGAAAGGAGTCTGGGGCCAGCTGGGTCAGGACTTCAGGAAAGCAGCAACATCTCCCACGGAAACTAAAGGGGCGATGATATTATCAGCTGTTCATTTTGCCAAGTAAGGACTTCTCCAAACAGCATCACGTATCACCACGATCATGTCATAAAAGAAATACTGTGTTAATGCCAGAAAAGTAGAAATTGCATAATCTTGGAATGAAGGGCAGGTCAGTAAATGGAATATATTTTTTTAGTGGAAAATACAGCGCAGGGCCCTAGCTGTTCTAATTCTTCCAGAATCTGATGAAACAGTGATGGACAACACAAGCCTCTGGGGGCCTGTGGGTGGGGAGTCCCAGAGCCCGAAGTGCGGAGGTGCTGAGCACACCCGGAGGGGGGAAGGGTGGACAGAGGGACAGAGCTGGGAGGCTGGACATCACGCTGGGTCCTGTGGGTGTGGGGTGAAAGGAGAACCAGTCCCTCTCTGCGATGCAGCTTGCTTCTCTGCAAACAGGGATGGTGATCCCCACCTCCGCAGGATGGTGCGGAGAGCGAGGCAAGGCANTGGGAGGCTGGACATCACGCTGGGTCCTGTGGGTGTGGGGTGAAAGGAGAACCAGTCCCTCTCTGCGATGCAGCTTGCTTCTCTGCAAACAGGGATGGTGATCCCCACCTCCGCAGGATGGTGCGGAGAGCGAGGCAAGGCAGTGATGAGAATTTGCTGGAGCTCTGCTGTGCAGACAAGAAGTGCTCGCCATGGTCCACTTTGCAGGCTGCGCAGTGAGCGTGGTCCTGGGGCCCCTGGAGTTGCCGTGGAAATGGTGGGCAGCTGGGAGCACCCAGACTCATGTCCTGACCTTCCAGAAACAGCAATCATCAACATTGATATGACTTGAATGGTGCTCCCTCTAAATATAAGTTGAAGGAAGTCCTCACCCCCGGTGCTTTGCAACATGACCTCACTTTGATATTGGGTCATGGCATATATAGCTAAGATGCAGTCATACGTAGGCCGAGCCCCAATCCATTATGACTGGTCTCCTGGTAACAAAAGCCACCCACGCAGAAGGCCACGTGAAAAGGCAGGACGCGATCTCAGTGCTGTAGCTACAAGTCAAGAAAGCCAAGGGTGCTGAGGGCAGGCCAGGAAGGATCCTCTAAGACCTCAAATTCAGACTTCTGGCCTCCAGAGTTTTGTGACAACACATGGTTACAACAGCCTTGGAAACTGACACTAACGCCTAATGCAGCAGGTTGGGTACCCAGTAAAAGCTTGATAAATGTCTGCTGAAGGGATGATGTTTATTGAGTGCCTGTTGTGTAAGAGGACTTCCCAGGTGGCTCAGTGGTAAAGAATCCACCTGCAGGAGACGCAGGAGAGCTGGGTTCAATCCTTGGGTCAGCAAGATCCGCTGGAGAAGGAAATGGCAACCCACTCCAGTAGTCTTGCCTGGAGAATCCCATGGACAGAGGAGCCTCGCAGACTATAGTCCATGGGGTCGCAATGAGTCACACTCGACTGAGTGAGCACACACGTGCTGATCTGTGGCTGTAACACTGTATAACTGGCACTGGGCTGAGAATCTGATGTGACTGAAGCGGAACTTCAGTTGAGAGTGAGAGAGAGATGATGAGAGCTGAACTTTCCCGCGTGTTCTCATCTCATGCAGGAGAAAACCAAGACACAGAGGGACAGGCCACTAGCCAGGGTCGCATAAGCAGCTCTAAGTCCAGAGCCCTGGCTGGCCAGCAATGTAATAGTGCCTCCCGGCTGGTTGCACAGTACACAACAGGTGTTCAATAAGTGCTGACTGCCCCATGCATGTTATCTACTTTTCCCCAGTTATGCTGAGAAGGTTCTGGGATTCTACATCACTGTTTGGTTTTCAAGCAAAAGAAGGATTTTCTTTCCCACCTCAGGCTTCCAGGATGTCTGGTTTGCTCATTGAGATTCACCAAGTAACAGCTGATTTGATTATACTTTTAAAGCTGTCACTTCCTCCAAGAGGCCTTTCGTGATCAGCCCACATCTGTATTAGCATCCTGCTATAGTTCAGTTCAGTTCAGTTCAGTTGTTCAGTCATGTCCAACTCTTTGCGACCCCATGTATCGCAGCACGCCAGGCCTTCCTGTTCATCACCAACTCCTGGAGTTCACTCAGACTTACATCCATCGAGTCAGTGGATCCATTCAGCCATCTCATCCTCAGTCGTCCCCTTCTCTTCCTGCCCCCAGTCCCTCCCAGCATCAGAGTCTTTTCCAATCAGTCAACTCTTCACATGAGGTGGCCAAAGTAATGGAGTTTCAGCTTTAGCATCATTCCTTCCAAAGAAATCCCAGGGCTGATCTCATCCAGAATGGACTGGTTGGACCTCCTTGCAGTCCAAGGGACTCTCAAGACTCTTCTCCAACACCATGGTTCAAAAGCATCAATTCTTCGGTGCTCAGCTTTCTTCACAGTCCAACTCTCACATCCATACATGACTNACAAAATCCATCTTTAATGGAGCCATCACTGCTGCTGCTGCCAAGTTGCTTCAGTCATGTCCGACTCCATGCGACCCCATAGACGGCAGCCCGCCAGGCTCCTCCGTCCCTGGGATTCTCCAGGCAAGAACACTCTAGTGGGTTGCCATTTCCTTCTCCAATGGAGTCATCACTAGGCCTTCTGAAATCCCTCTCAGGTTTTATAATAACACACATAACTCCAGATTAAAAGTAGACAGTGACCACACAAAGCAGCTGCCCCTCCCCCAGGCAGCTATGTAGATGGATGAAACGTTCTGCAGGGCCAGGAGCGGGGGCACATTTACTGTAATGTCTGCACACATTTGGGGTGGAGGGTGGTCTGTATTTTGGCAAAGAGGTAAGGAAGGTAATCAAGCTGTCCGAAGGAGGCCGTCTCGGCAAGCCCTGTTGGCCATTTCCACCTGTTCTTTGGCCTTGGGGCTCATGCTCTAGTCTCAGGGTACAGCCAGAGCTCTCAGCTTACCAGGAACTTCGCTGAGACTTTGCACCAGCTGTCGAGTTTCAGATTCTCCTGCATTATATGGATGGGTTGAGGAAATCTTTCCTCCTCCTCACATTACAGTCCTCAGTTGCAGAAATCAATCCATTCCCTGTGACAGCAAGTGTGGGAGACGACAGAATGCCCCTCTCTTGTTGAGCTCGTTCGCATGAACTTAATGTCTTCCGCTTTCTCATTTTAATACAACACGTGGTTCTTTCAGTCGTTCTTCTGAGAGGGAGGTTCATTTAGGATCGTCTGACTTTTATTTGGTTTTCATGAGTCATCTGGGCTTTCCCCCCACTCCCCAGGAAATTCATTGGTAGATAACTTTGACTCAATATTTTGTAATTTGTATTTTCTAAATGCAGCGAGCTGGCATGAGACAGCTTATTGTGGCTGGCTTGTAATGGACAGCCAGAGGGCAGTCGTCTTCAAGTGGTGATATTTCCAGTTGTCTTGAAACACTGTGCTGGCGTTTAAATTAGATAATGTATATTAAGCTCTTAATAACTCTGTAGGGTGAGTATATTTAATAAATGATAATTAGTATTATCCAATGTCTGGTATAGAACAAGTGAGTGTAAGAGCAATGATAGATATTTAAAACGTGACATCCTTTTATGCCCTGATGTACTGGCAACATCCCATCACAGTATCATTTAAGTTAATTTTTTTATAGCTGAGGAAAGGCAGTTGAAAACGGGGGAGTTTGGAACCTTAAGGTTTCTATCGCTTCTTCAGTGGAGGGATGTGCATTTTCATTTTTCATACAGAATCCATCCTTTTCACGTGGGCAGATTCTGCCCTTTGGCTAACATACCAACTGATACCTCTGAGTAAATTTGACTTAGTCTTTATGGATAGTGCAACCAGCTGAGCAGCATGACTTTTTTTTCCTTTCTGGTCACTTTATGTACCTTAGTAACCTAAAATTTGAACTCTATGATTTAGATGATTTTAACTCTTTCCTGTGTGTTATCTAACTCCTCCATTAAAAGCAAGTGACTGGGCAGTTTAAAAGCCTTATTTTAATTTAAAACTCCCCTTTAAGCCATGAGATGATCATAATAATTAGAAATTTCCAGAGATTACCATCTGCTTTAAAAGTGTTTTTTTGTGGCATACTTTGTCTAAATCCAGAATTTATGCTTAAATCCTGATATTCATTTATAGTCCTGTTGTGATAATTTTAACATTCTTGTATAGCTGGTTACTTATGGAATAATCCAATTGTTTTACAACCACAATAACATCTATAATAAAACATTGAAATTTCAATATCATAAAATCAAATGCTGCTGTTTACAAGGTCCTACGTTTGTCCTCCAAAGGCAGTTCGTTGCAGGTTATGAATAACTTTCCCATAGCACATTTTGCTCTCTTTTTAAAAAAATAGTGTGGGCTTATCAAAATAATAATTACTATTTACAATATATTTTATAGGTATCAGGTGTTTTACTTTCATTATTTCATTTGATCGTAATAACTTGATGCAATTGACTCCATTATTATTATTCCCCCAGTTTCACTATGATTTTGGGGAAAATGTGAACTCTGCAAACTTTAGAGCCTTTCTTATGCACTGTACTTGTAAAGATGCAGCTTTCTTATAATAAGGTGCTGGGGTGAGAATGGTGGGCTCCAATTTCTTTGGTTCAGAGAGGTATCAGTATTCAGACTTACGTGCTGATTGATTCATGGCAAATTTAAATTTATGCTGTTATTTTATTTACAGAACTATGGAGATGGGACTCCCTATGACCACATGACCAGCAGGGACCTTGGGTCACATGACAATCTCTCTCCACCTTTTGTCAATTCCAGAATACAAAGTAAGACTAATTTTAAATTAACATGAGTTTTTGGAGTGCTTATGTTTTACCATCAAAGGTAGAATACAAGCCCAGACAGAGATTCTGTTTTAAGAACTTAGATATTTGGCTAGTTGACTATAGTAATTTTAAATTACAGAAAAATATTGATGATCTTTGCTTGGTAATAGTGCATAGAGGACTAAGTTTTACAACTGTGTGGAATTACCTAATTTCAGTGATAATGAATCTACATGGAAAATTTGTGTTCGTTAGATGTAAAGCACTTCTCCTAATTTCATTGTTGTGGCAGTATATTTCCAGGATTAAGGCTGATGAAGTGAAAGTGGTGAATATTTAAAGTAAGAAGTATCATTGAGTCTATCAGTTGGCAATGAGATAAAATCTGCATTAGCGTGAACTTTTATAAAAGGGGTCATGGAAATTCCTGTAATAATAGATTTAGTGTGCTTAAATCAAAGTAGCATGTTCAAGTTGAATTGTAAAGTCTGGTTGTGCATTTATCAAGGTGTGAACTGTAGTGCTAATGATCTAGGAGGTCCCCATCCTGCTTCATGAATGATATACATGTACTTTGAGACAGTCTTTGTTTTTCCAGCATGTCTTTTTTAGCATATTTTTTTCTGCTTTGACTACCTGTAGGGATTAAAAAAACACACACACACAAAAACCCGTAGTATCTTGAGCAATGAAAAGACAATTTATAATGACTTAAAAGGTCCCAATAGCTGGTTACTTTAGTTTTGATTGGGAAAAAAAAGCTCTTTGTTCTAATAAATGTGAGCTTTAACAATATTAGTAAATCTCTCAACTTGGCCAAATCCTGTTGTGAATCCATCAATAAATGAGATTAAATTTCTTGGCAGAAGCTGTTGGACTATACTCCAAGGAAGACATGCAGCCATACATATATCATTCTGAAACCATACTTCTGAGGAAGGTCCTATTTTTTAAGCCTTGGTCACTATACTTGTTTTTGTAAATTAAGGTTAACTTTGTTCTGTTATTTATAGTTTTTAAAATTTATTTTTAATTGGAGGATAATTACCTTACAGTATTGTGTTGGTTTCTGCCACATACCGACATGAATCAGCCATAGCTATACATACGTCCCCTTCATCTTTTAACCTTCCTCCCACCTCCCACCCCATCTCACCCCTCTAGGTTGTCACAGGGCACTAGTTTGAGCTCCCTGCATCATACAGCAAATTTCCACTGGCTGTTTAATTTTACATGTGATAGAGTGTATGTTTCAAAGCTCCTCTCTCAATTCATCCCTATACTCATTATTTAAGGTGTAGATCATTCTTGAGTGTGGGTTGTGTTTTCAGAAATCATCATCAGATCCATCTACAGGGACCTTAGGTATTAAATGCACAGTAGTCAAAGCAGAGAAATACTAGGAATTTATTTTTAATGGGTGATTAAGTGTCATCCCAACTTTGAGAATCAGGATCTCAAAGCTGTATTTGACCATGGGTTGTTCTCATATTTTCTTATTTTTTTAATTTAAAATAGTAACTGTGGTGTTTTAACCCTGTAGCTAAAGCAAGAATCCTAGCTTTTTAAAATGAGTCTCAATGAAATGCAGTGTTTCCTGTTTCCAGGATAGGCAGATGCAGGTGACTAGATGTTTGTCACCTTAGATTTGAAAGAACAACTTTACATTCTTCAATGACAGTAGCAATAATTTTAAATTCTAACACCATCCCTTCTCTATTTATCCTTATCCAACTTCATAAAGTAAAAGATTAACTTGAAAATAATCATCTTGAAAAGTAACACTGAAAGAGTTTATTAGAGAATTGTCCTGGAGAATTCTAAGACTATCCTCCGATGAGGATAAAATGGGATAAGTAAATTACTAGTCATATTTAGAAGTTTATATAATGTCCATGATAAAATGTTTTCCTAAAGAACAAGTTGATAAATTAATATTACAGAAGACACCAAGCAATACAAAGATAGCAAAGAATCATTCTTGTTTGCGTGTCCTCCTGGGCAGCTGTTTTACAAACCAAATTCGTTTTCTTTTTTTTTAGTTCAAATAGTATTTAAAATATAAGTGGGCTGAGCGTCTATAGCCGGAGCTCCGAGAGCTGACTCTTTTCACTTATTTGTTGTTTAAGCTGAAAGTCCATGTCAGCTGTGTTCTTTTACTCCGTCTGCCCTCCTTCCCATTAAACCCTTAAATATGGAGGCCAAGACAGTCTCCTGCATTGTGGGAGGAAATGCTACTACGTCCGGAGGCTCCCACCCACTGTTCCCCATGAAAGGACTTCTCTGTTAGATAAGCTGTCTGGTCTGAAACATGGCTCTTTATTGTTTACAAACTGCTACATTTTCCACCTCAAGCAGATTTTTGCACAGAAAAGAATTGTGCTTGGGCTAAATGGTTTATCTGACATTAACGGTGCAGTGTCAGACTAGGGTCAGGGAAGTTGCCCTCAGAGTGAGAGGGCATGGCGCAGTGTGCAAAAAAAAAATAAAAGGAAAGAAAAAGGCATTTAAACTATTATGAAATACCTCGCATTTTTACTTTGGAAAGGAATTAAAAATATTTTTAGAGAACTCGCTAGGATGCTGCATTAACCCCCCACCCCCTAGTAATTTCTCACATCCCAAACGCCTTCTTGATTGGCTTGAGTGTCTCAGGGCTAGACTCAGGGAACAAAGATGCTCATTGATGTTGCCCAAGCTGCTGTTGATTTAAAATGAAACCACTTTTGAAATGAGCCTTGCTTGGTGCTTTGCTGTACCTTTACAAAGAGAAGCTAGATTGTTTTCAAAAAGTTAAAGACAGCCGATTTACAAATGAAGACAAAGAGGAAATAAGACCTATTAGTATAGCCAGCAATTTGAATTTACAGAGTATATGGTATATTCTAAGTTACTCTTTGTGTCCAAATCCATATTCTGGGTTACAGTGTTTGTGGAAGTTTTCTTCTACCAAAAGAAGATACTAGACTACGTTTTGGACAACAATCCAATACCCACTTTCAGAAGCTTTGGTTTTCATGAAAAACTGTAAAAGATTTCTTTACATGTCAAAGATTTCATTCTGCTCTGGTGTCACATTAGGGTAAAAGCTATAGTATCGGAAATAAATCAGCCACATTATTGGACCAGAGTCTCTATTGTCAAATCAATCAAGTCTGTGACTGAATTAGGCGTCTGCTACAGAAATAAGTGACACTAATTTTACGGGAAAGAGTTATTAACTGCAGATGACCTATTTCTTTTTGGTGAACTGTTCACTTAGTGAGGTTTTATTTTATTGCAGAGAATGAAAAAAATACTGAAACCCTTTTTTCTTTGGGTAGTGACTTATTATTCTACATTTTGTTCTTATGGCAATACAGTATTTTGAATAAATGATGCAGGCATTGCTAACATTTGCTTATAAACTCTTTTAAGGTAACAAAACACTTTATTAAAAGTCTGAACTCCTTGACTTCCCATGAATGATTTTACATAAATGTTCATTTTTGTAATCTAATACTTACCTCTGGCACCAAAATACAAAAACTTAATTTATTTGTGTATCTCAAATTTATGCAAAATGGTATATGACTTATAAGAGTAGTAGTGTCTACATTAATTCACCTCTTTTAGAAATAAGCTTGTGTATCTGAATACAAGGCCTTACTTGATTGATTGCCTAAACTAAAAATAAACAAATGGACGCAAGTGCACTTGCATGCAAGCACATGTTCACATGCACACATGCACACACATGCAGCTATTGTGCTAGAAGAATTCATAATGACACTTGGTTTGTCAGGGTTCACTCTTCCCTCATTGCTATCTGTATTTAAAGTTGCCACACAGAGTTTTGGAAGTTGATATCGTGTAAATCCTTTAAAGAAAAACATAACTAAAAGAAACAACAACAAAAAGCAGGCCCCAAATTTGTTGTTTTAAAAAATAAGTGTGTATGGCCTTTTGTTTTTCTTTTAGTGTGGGGGAGTCTGGAGGAATTGAGAGATTTCAGCAGTGGGTCATCTAGCTGCCTGCCTGCCTTGACCAATTCATACAGTTCTCTTTTTAAATTAAAAAAAAAATTATTGAGGTATAATTGACATATATTAGTTTTAGGTATACAACATCATGGTTCAGTATTTGTGTAGTAGACTCTTACTTGACACTTCCTGAGTCCTCAGTTACTGTTTTCCCTTGGGTAGAGACAAGCAAGCCAGTTTGCATTTTTACTTGTTTGAAATTCCCTGCCCTGTTTTGTATCTGGAGAGAACTAGTCACTTCTTTGTGACCGTGTATGATCATTAATGATAATAGTGTATACTTGATCTATTGGAAACTTGT
>SJYV01039752.1:222612-233259 GCA_006410875.1 Neotragus pygmaeus | reverse complement strand
AATCAAGACCACAATGAGGTACCATTTCACACCAGTCAGAATGGCTGTGACCCAAAAGTCTACAAGCAAAAAAAATTTGTTTACAATGCAAAAACAGAGTGCAAAATTCTTTCAAACACATCATCCATTTTTTCCCAGTAAATTTTCAATATCTTAAGTGTCTCTTACCATAGATTACAGTGTGTACTTCTGTAAAAGCTATTCTAGTATTTTTTACTTGTGTTATATTAAACCTAACTAATATTTGAGTTGTAGATTACAATTACAAAAAATTTTTGGATTATATTTAGTAAATAATGGCATGTTCTTTGTAGATCTCCCCTGCTCATCTTTATCTTCATGTACTTGTGATTTATTTTTTATCCAATGTACAATAATTATTTCCCCTATAAATAAAGATATTTTTGAGAACTTATAAAATAAGTTTAGTGAGTGATCTTGATGTTCTAGAAAGAAATGTTATATAAATAAAATATATTTATTGTCTTGAAAGTTTCATCTTCTAATAAGGTTACCATATATATGTAACTCAATTCTACAAATGGCCACTTCTGTCAAATAATTAGTTAAGACTCTCTCCTCTCTTTATTTGATACAAATTATTGACTATTTTATGATTGTTATAATGGAAGCCCCATTTTCCTCAGTCATGATCATTAATCCAAAAACTTCTTTATGTGAGTTTCTACTTAAAATATCCATTTTTCTTTAGTCTATTATATCTAGTAAACCACTTAAAAATACACCAGTTCTTGAATAAATGAGCATTAATCTATTACCCTTTAAAATTAATTATTTTACGTAAGGACAATACAGTGATTTCAGAGTTCAGGGTTGTTACCTACACATTTTAAGTTTTTGAAATTTTTAATTAAGCTCTAAAAAGACTTGGTTTCCTCAAGTGTAGCAGTGATAATAAGAGTGTTTACTATCAAGCTAAATAGGTACCCTAAAAACTAGCTAGGATGAGCTTCCTGCTAAATTTTTGTTGTTTTTGTTTAGTCACTAAGTTGTATCTGACTCTTTTAAGACCCCATGGACTGTAGCCCACCAGGCTCTTCTGTCCATGGGATTTTGAAGGCAAGAATGCTGGAGCAGCTTGCCATTCTTTTCTCTAGGGGATCTTCCCCATGTAGGGGTTGAACCTGAGAGTCTTGAAGCATCTTCTGCATTGCAGGCAGATTTTTTAACTGTTGAACCACCTGGGAAGCCCTTCCAGGTTGATGTCACCAAATTTTCAGATCTGTTCAGACAATACATTATCTGGACACATCTCAAAACAAATCCAATAAATACTTCCATAATATCTTTCCCTGTCATTTTATGATTCATTTATCTCCCAAATGTGAGAACTGTTGAAGACAAAAGCCTTGGGGTGCTGAGGTACTTATCTGGAACAACAAGACTATTTGCTTGCTCTTTCTGAAAAGCCTATCTGCTGCTGCTGCTGTTGCGGCTGCTAAGTCGCTTCAGTCGTGTCTGATTCTGTGAGACTCCATAGATGGCAGCCCACCAGGCTCCCCCATCCCTGGGAATCTGCAGGCAAGAACACTGGAGTGGGTTGCCATTTCCTTTTCCAATGCATGAAAGTGAAAAGTGAAGAGTGAAGTCGCTCAGTTGTGTCTGACTCTTCGTGGTCCCATGGACTGCAGCCTACCAGGCTCCTCCATGGGACTTTCCAGGCAAGAATACTGGAATGGGATACCTTTACCTTCTCCAGAAAATCCTATCTAGTTTTATTTTATTTGGATAGTTTGTAGAGAAAATGTAACTTCATGGTAATAAATATAAATAATAAGTCTACAAACAAGCCAATTCGTATTTCATATTTATATGTTAAGCCTTGGGTATCTCATGTGTGTGTTAGTCTTGTTAGTATGTTTACACTGTAGTTCCCATTCTTCATATGTAGACCATGCAATCTCAGTTTACAAAATCAATATGATTCTTGTATTTCTGGGTCAAAATTGTAGAAAACAATTTTCCCATTTATGTTATTACAGAATATTGAGTAGAGTTTCTTGTGCTATGCAGAAGATCCTTTTTGGTAATCTATTCATATTTTTAAATATGGAAGTGTGTACATGTTAATCCCAAACAAATTTTCAATGGGCAGATAAAATAGAAGAAAAAATGAAACTGTCCCAAATATAATGTGCATAAACTAAAGTGATTGTGGTCACTTTTGCTTTCTCTCTTCTCTACAGAAAAAAAAATTAAAATTATGCAAACAGGGATAAAAGTATTTTTCTAAGTATTTTCAGTTAGACATTCAGGTGGTGCTAGTGATAAAGAATCTGCCTGCTAATGCAGACACATAAGACATGGGTTCAATCCCTGGGTTGGGAAGATCCCCTGGAGAAGGAAATGGCAACCCATTCTAATATTCTTGTCTGCAGAATCCCATGGAGAGAGAAACCTGGCAGGCAACAGTCCATGGGGTTACAAAGAGTAATACACGACTGATGACTAATGTGACTTCAGTTCAGTTCTNGGAAGATCCCCTGGAGAAGGAAATGGCAACCCATTCTAATATTCTTGTCTGCAGAATCCCATGGAGAGAGAAACCTGGCAGGCAACAGTCCATGGGGTTACAAAGAGTAATACACGACTGATGACTAATGTGACTTCAGTTCAGTTCTGTTCAGTCACTCAGTTGTGTCCGACTCTTTGTGACCCCATGAACTGCAGCACACCAGGCTTCCCTGTCCATCACCAGCCCTTGGAGTTCACTCAAACTCAACGTCCATCGAGTCGGTGATGCCATCCAGCCATCTTCATATGTGAGGTTATTGACCATTCATGTTACCAAAGGTAATTCTTCTTGCTTAGATTCTACTAATTGTAGACACACACCTACAAAACATGTTCCCAGCAATATCTAGATTAGTATTTGACTAAATAAATGTACTACAGCCTAGTCAAACTGACGTATGAAAGAAAGTGAATGTGAAAGTGAAGTCACTCAGTCGTGTCTTACTCTTTGCGTCCCCATGGACTTTAGCCCATCAGGCTTCTCCATCCATGGGATTCTCCAGGCAAGAGTGGGTTGCCATTTCCTTCTCCAGGGGATCTTCCTGACCCAGGTATCGAACCCAGGTCTCCCACATTGTAGGCAAATGCTTTATCATCTGAGCCACTAGGGAAGCTGACATATAAATCTAGCTATAGCATTTTGATAAAGATCTGAAAAAAACTCAGATACAATACAGAAGTACGGTATGTATAAATTAACTGTCTTCTATAATCAGTGATTTTATAATGTTGTATATAGACAAATTCTTTTTTTTAAATGAAGCATAGTTGATTCAAAATATTATGTTACCTTCTGATGTACATCAAAAATCAGTTAAATAAATAAATATTTGAATTTTAAACTAGCTTTTTCACTCTCCTCTTTCACTTTCATCAAGAGGCTCTTTAGTTCCTCTTCACTTTCTGCCATAAGGGTGGTGTCATCTGCATATCTGAGGTTATTGATATTTCTCCCAGCAATATTGATTCCGGCTTGTGCTTCATCCAGCCTGGCATTTCACATGATGTAATCTACATATAAGTTAAATAAGCAGGGTGACAGTGTACATCTTTGAGGTACTCCTATCCCAATTTGGAATCAGTCAGTTGTTTCATGTCCCGTTTCTAACTGTTGCTTCTTGACCAGCATGCATAATTCTCAGGAGGCAGGTAAGGTGGTCTGGCATCCCCAACTCTTTAAGAATTTTCCACAGTTTTTGTGATTCACAGAGTCAAAGGCTATGGTATAGTCAATAAAGCAGAAGTTGATGTTTTTCTGGAATTGTCTTTCTTTTTCTGTGATCCAGTGGATGTTGGCAATTTGTTCTCTGGTTCCTCTGTAAAGTGTCCTAAATAAAAGGAAATGAAATAGTTAATTTAATACAATCTCTTTTCCATATATCTTTCTATTTGTGGTTCACTGGTAAAGAAGCCTCCTGCCAATGCCAGAGACACACATTTAATCCCTAGTTGGGATCCCGAAGAAGGAATTGGTAAACCCACTCCAGTATTCTTGCCTGGGAAATCTCATGGACAGAGGAGCCTGGCAAGCTACAGACCTTGAGGTTGCAGAATCAAACATGACTTAATAACTTAGCACAGAATGCACTTTTCCATATACCCTGGTTCAATATTTTATTTAATTATGTAATGTTGTTAGTATTTAAATTAAATATTAGATTCCCAATTAAAATTAAAAGGAAGTCCTCCACATTTATATATATCAAGTCCTTAACTTTCCTTTAACTTTTCTTTAGATTCTTGAAGTACTATACTATGTGCAGCAAAGAGATATTTTGCTTTTATACATGTTCTGAGTGATTTTATTTATTATTTATTTATTTATTTGCAAGGCACAGTACATTTTTATTCTGCATTGGTTAATATACAACATATCCCCACTTTCCTTGAGAAATAGTATCAGATCTAAAATACACTTTAATGAACACTGAATTCCTCAGAATCTTGAGGGGGGTGGCTGGATTGGTCCCAGGATCACCCCGTCCCCTCACACACACACAGATACCAAAATTCAAGGACGCTTAAATCTCTTAACAGCAGGCTCTCAGTATCCACAGGTTCTGCATCCACCTAAGGAGGGCCAACAGTCTACAAGTGGCTTGAACAGCAGTGAACACAAACACTCTTCATCTTTTCAGTATTCTAAGAACACAGCACTGATGACATGAAGAAAGATGTCTGGATTTATTTTTAAATTTAAAATTCTTCTGGTTGTTCTCCACTGAAAGGCCTCAGAAGTGAAAAGGAAATCAGGTTACCACCAAAGGAAATGTGTCTGGTCTGTTCTTGATGTCTTCTCTCCACCTCCATTTTCTGAGTGATTTTAAATCATGCTAGCCAGAAAAATCCTGGATTTTCAAATCCAATTAAACGATTATCTTCATGGTCTTCTTTGCTCAGTGGAGACTTTATTTTATTTTATTTTTTAATAATTGTAGCTTTAAGTATACAATTATTAAAAAAAATCTTCACTGATCAATGAAGGCGACTTCACTTTCACTTTTCACTTTCATGCATTGGCGAAGGAAATGGCAACCAATTCCAGAGTTCTTTCCTGGAGAATCCCAGGGATGGGGGAGTCTGGTGGGCTGCTGACTCTGGGGTCGCCCAGAGTCGGATACAACTGAAGTGACTTAGAAGCAGCAGCAGCAGCATTAAGTATTGACAAAATGGCTCAGTCACAGTATAACATGCGTGAGCATTCTGAAGTGATAGTGTGTGAAAGTGGGAAAGTGAGTATCTAAGAACCAGGGCCAGGGAAGTGTCATGTTCAGTAGTTTACATCAACAACTGCCATATTATAACCAGAAAATCTGCATCAAAAATATGTATGGAAACTTTTTTTTTTAATGCTTGTTTAGTGGGACTCCCCTGGAGAAGGCAATGGCACCCCACTCCAGTACTGTTGCCTGGAAAATCCCATGGATGGAGGAGCCTGGTGGGCTGCAGTCCATGCTGTCGTGAAGAGTCGGACACGACTGAGCGACTTCACTCTCACTTTTCACTTTCTTGCATTGGAGAAGGAAATGGTAACTCACTGCAGTGCTTTTGCCTGGAGAATCCCAGGGACGGAGAAGCCTGGTCGGCTGCCGTCTATGGGGTCTCTCAGACACGACTGAAGTGACTTAGCAGAAGCAGCAGCAGTGGGACTCCCCAAGTTCATTTTACTGATGATTTCCAAAATTTCCCTTTTGACTAAGTTAGTTAGAGTACTGATATGCTAGTGCTAGAGCTTCACAGGTGACACTAATGGTAAAGAACCTGCCTGACAATGCAGGAGACATAAGAGACTTGGATGTGCTCCCTGGGTGGGGAAGATCCCCTAGATGAGAAAATGGCAACCTACTCCAGTATTCTTGCCTAGAAAATCCCATGGACAGAGGATACTGGTGGGCTACTGTCCACAGGGTTACAAAGAGTCAGATATGACTGAAGCGATTTAGCATGTACGTGCTAGTACTAGAGCCTTTGTTTAGAAATGTAAATATAAATCCCCTTTGCTTTCAGGTTAAGACTATCATGCTTGAAAATGTAGTATATAGCACTATGTAAGTGAGAAAAATTGAAAAATTCCTCACCTGCGTATAAAATGGCAAACTGAAAAAAATCATAAAGACAGAGAGGGTATAAAGAAATTTTATAAAGTTCTATGTGTAATGCAATGTTTCCCAACGAGCCCATATTCTTTAAAAATCTTCCAGTCAGTAAGAGAGTAGAAAATTTTTTTGTATGCTTAATAGCTAAGACAGCCAATATTATTTTGGAACTACCATCAGAAAAAAATAAAAAATAAATTTCAATTTGACAGAAAATAAAGCTGATGAATAAGCCAACTTCAAAGCCTCTAAGGCTAGTAGTAAATCTCCAGATCTAAATTAAATAGCATATAAGCTCCACACTGCCAAATGGGACAATGCTATAGCTCATTTTTTAATAGTACATTTGTACATTTCACTTAGATTTTTATAGGAAGATGGCATAAAACATTAAATATGTAAATTGTTTTACTGAAAGAGATCACGTTTTCATAAAATACCAGATTCTCACTCTAAATTACATTCCATATGATATTAGTTTCTCTAAACGTGGAGATTGATGTCCATATTTTTGAAAAACAAATATGAACAAACTGACATATCTTGACTGAATCCCTTTCCATCACAAAATGTTTCTTAGTTTGTTGGCTATATAATAATTAAACTAAAGTATTAAGATAAATAGGTGGACTTCACTAGAAGGAATGTAATGTATGTTACTAACTCCTTTTGAAGCACTTAGGATATCTCATATGGCAAAAAGGAAAATGAACGAAAAGATGTGATTTATAAAATAGTATATTACTCCGTCTTTGCCTTTGATATGAACATATTATATAAGTGGCTTAAGACTTTGCAAAAAGTTAAGTTTTCTTTTTTTTTCAAAATGTTAGCAACTTCATCTATTTTTTTTTACTTTATTTTACTTTACAATACTCTATTTTCTTTTGATGGCAATTGTATTAATCAGAATTCTCCTGAGAAACAGAAATAACAGATTCATTTTAAGGAATTGAGAAAGCTGATGGCACAGTACTAATCTTAAATTCAGGAGTCTGAGAACTAAGACAACTGATGATATAAGTCAAGTTCACGGACAGGAGAAAACCAGTATACAACTCAGCCAGACAATGAGAGCAAATTCTCCATTTCTATGCCTTTTATCTTCTAATCAGACCCTGGTGCATTGGGTGATGCCTATCCACATTTTTGAGAGTCAGTACTGATAAGTACTGATAGTACTTTGGTCTATTAATCCAAATGTTAATCTCATCTAGAAACATCTTCACAAACACACCCAAAATATTGTTTAACCAAATACCTAGCATCTCATAACCCCATCAAATTGTCACATAAAATTAATCAGGACAATTTCATCCCTTATCAAATATACACAGCTATCATGTGTATAACCGAAAATGTACTAACCTTTTTCCCAGATGTTCAAGCTGGTTTTAGAAAAGGCAGAGGAACTAGAGATCAAATTGCCAACATCCACTGGATCATTGAAAAAGCAAGAGAATTCTAGGAAAACATCATTTTCTGCTTTATTGACTATACCAAAGCCTTTGACTGTGTGGATCACAATAAACTGTGGAAAATTTNGGATGTTGGCAATTTGATCTCTGGTTCCTCTGCCTTTTCTAAAACCAGCTTGAACATCAGGGAGTTCACGGTTCATGTATTGCTGAAGCCTGGCTTGGAGAATTTTGAGCATTACTTTACTAGCATGTGAGATGAGTACAATTGTGTGGTAGTTTGAACATTCTTTGGCATTGCCTTTCTTTGGAATTATAATGAAAACTGACCTTTTCCAGTCCTGTGGCCACTGCTGAGTTTTCCAAATTTGCTGGCATATTGAGTGCAGCACTTTCACAGCATCATCTTTCAGGATTTGAAACAGCTCAACTGGAATTCCATCACCTCCACTAGCTTTGTTCATAGTGATGCTTTCTAAGGCCCACTTAACTTCACATTCCAAGATGTCTGGTTCTAGATTAGCGATCACATCATCATGATTATGAGAGTGCAAAGGCAAGCCACAGATGAGTAGAAAATATATGCAGCTTAATAAGGAACAAAAAGCTAACTCATATCAAGAATATATTTAGTACTACAAAGAAAAAGACATTGCTATGAAACATGAGCAAAAGACGTGGAAAGGCATTTCACAAAAAAGGGACATTTAAATGATCAATAAACATATTAAAAGTTACTAAACTCTCTTAGTAATCAGAGAAATACAAATTAAAGTCATAATAAGATACCACTGCATAGGATCAGAATGGCTATGATAAAAAATAAATAAATAAATAAAGACTGACAATGCCAAGTGCTGGAGAAAATGTGCGACAGTTGGTCTTCTCAAGTACAAGTGGAAGCCCACATTTTTGCAATCACTGACAAAAAGAGCTTGACATTATCTACTAATGTTAAATATCTTATACTCTACGACCCTGAAGTTCTACTCTTAAGTCTAAACAGACAGTGTGCATATATGTTTCAGAGTGTGTAGACAAGAATGTCTCAGCAACATTATTTGTAATAGTCCCAAACTGAAAATAACCCAAACATACAACTAACAAAAGAATGATGAATTATTATCACACAAAAGAATATCACACAGCAATGAAAGTGAATGTGTTACTGTTATGTTGAGTAGTGAAAATGGAACTCACCAAAATAATGAAGATTGACACAAAGGAATACATACTATATAATTTCATTACATAGTTCAAAGTTCAAAAATAGGCAAAATTAAAATACTTAGGGGTGACTAGTTAGGTTAGAATTTACAAATAAACCTGAGGAGCTGAGTCAGAAAAAAGAGGGAAGAGAAGAGATCCTGCCCAGCAAGGAACACTGGGAGTAGAGGGTAGGGTTCTATGCTGCTGGCAAAATTCTTTTTCTTGACCTGAGTGGTGGTTATGTAAGTGTCCACTACACAGTAATTCATTAATGCCAGTTTATGTAATTCTTTATAGTAAGAAATTTGTATATAATATTATGCTACCCAATTCTGTTTAAAAATAAGAAATAGAGAGAAGGAAACAATTCTATGAATGACCTGCACGATATAGCTGCAATAATTTTTCTCCATCTAGAAGAACATTGGATTTGGAGAAATGTTTTATAATATAAAACAGAAATTCTCCCAACTTGGCACAGTTGACATTTTGGACTGGATAACTGGATTATTTTTTGTTGTGGGAGGCTGTTCTGTAGATAGTAGCATCTCTGATCTCAACTCTCTGCCTGCGAGATTCCAGTAACATTCCCCACCCGCAGTGGGACTACCAGTTGATAACTATTCATTTAAAGAGATGAACACTGGAGGCATTGCTTGCTCTGTTTACAATTTTTTGGATTAGCATTCTTCAAGTATAACTTTTGGAATTTTCTATTCTCTTACTTTCCAGCATTCTGTTCCAGTTTTCTCAGTAATTTATTTTAAAAATCCCCTGGGATGAATTTCTCCTTACTTTGTTCTATGGATACATGGACCTATGCAGATAGAGAAACAGTCAAATTTCTCTTACAATTACTGCAAATTTTATGTTGCAAGTCTTGGTAACATTGCTCAAGAGGATATATCTTAAAGTGAAATGCAATTGCAGAGTGAACTACCTGATATTAGAGAGACATGGAAGCTTCTGAAAGAGATGGGAATACCAGACCACCTGACCTGCCTCTTGAGAAACCTGTATGCAGGTCAGGAAGCAACAGTCAGAACTGGACATAGAACAACAGACTGGTTCCAAATAGGAAAAGGAGTACATCAAGGCTGTATATTGTCACCCTGCTTATTTAACTTATATGCAGAGTACATCATGAGAAACACTGGACTGGAAGAAGCACAAGCTGGAATCAAGATTGCTGGGAGAAATATCAATAACCTCAGATATGCAGATGACACCACCCTTATGGCAGAAAGTGTAAAGGAATTTAAAAGCCTCTTGATGAANGTACATCATGAGAAACACTGGACTGGAAGAAGCACAAGCTGGAATCAAGATTGCTGGGAGAAATATCAATAACCTCAGATATGCAGATGACACCACCCTTATGGCAGAAAGTGTAAAGGAGCTTAAAAGCCTCTTGATGAAAATGAAAGAGGAGATTGAAGAAGTTGGCTTAAAGCTCAACATTCAGAAAACTAATATTATTGCATGTGGTCCCATCACTTCATGGGAATTAGATGGGGAAACAGTGAAAACAGTGTCAGACTTTATTTTTTTGGGTCTCCAAAATCACTGCAGATGGTGACTGCAGCCATGAAATTAAAAGATGCTGACTGCTTAGAAGGAAAGTTATGACCAACCTAGATAACATATTCAAACGCAGAGACATTAGTTTGCCGAGAAATGTCCGTTTAGTCAAGGCTATGGTTTTTCCAGTGGTCATGTATGGATGTGAGAGTTGGATCGTGAAGAAGGCTGAGCGCCAAAGAATGGATGCTTTTGAACTGTGGTGTTGGAGAAGACTCTTGAGTGTCCCTTGGACTGCAAGGAGATCCAACCAGTCCTTTCTGAAGGAGATCAACCCTGGGTGTTCTTTGGAAGGACTGATGCTAAAG
>SJYV01039752.1:151141-205516 GCA_006410875.1 Neotragus pygmaeus | reverse complement strand
TCATGTCATCTGCAAACAGTGAGAGTTTTACTTCTTCTTTTCCAATTTGGATTCCTTTGATTTCTTTTTCTGCCCTGATTGCTGTGGCCAAAACTTCCAGAACTATATTGAATAGTAGCCGTGAGAGTGGGCACCCTTGTCTTGTTCCTGACTTTAGGGGAAATGCTTTCAATTTTTCACCATTGAGGATAATGTTTGCTGTGGGTTTCTCATATATAGCTTTTATTATGTTGAGGTATGTTCCTTCTATTCCTGCTTTCTGGAGAGTTTTTATCATAAATGGATGTTGAATTTTGTCAAAGGCCTTCTCTGCGTCGATTGAGATAATCAATTGACTTTTATTTTTCAATTTGTTAATGTGGTGAATTACATTGATTGATTTGTGGATATTGAAGAATCCTTGCATCCCTGGGATAATGCCACTGATATGGAATTTGAATATGTAGATTTTTCATTAACTTTCTGCAATAATGTTATAATACAAATTACTTTTCTTATAGTAGTATATTTTCCTTTGAATAATTGCTTTTCAGATACATTTTATTTTTTAGAACTGCTTTAGATTTATTAAAAAATAAACAGGACAATAGAAAGTGTTCTCATATAGCTCAGCTCAGTTTTCCTGTTCTCAATATCTTCTATTAGAGTGATATATTCATTTCAATTAATGAACAAATATTAACACACTATTATTAAATAAAGTCTGTAGTTTATTAGATTTCCTAAGTTTTGATATCTTGTCCTTCTCCTATTCCAGATTTGTGCATAAAATACATTACATTTAGTCATGTCTCTTTAATCTTCTCATCTGTGGCAGTTTCTCAGATTTTCTTTGTTTATGACAAGCAGTTTGAGGAGTGATAGTTATGTATTAAAATGTATCTAGTATTTTTTTCTTATGATAAGAATGGGATTATGGACTTTGGGGGAGAAAGAGCACAGAATTAGTGAGCTATTTTCATCATGCCATATAAAAGGTACTTTTTATCAACATGATTCGTAAGTGATAATTCTGGCTAAGGTAATGTTTGTCAGGTTAGCTCACAGTAAACTTCCTCAATTTTTCCCCTTTCCATACAGTGCACTTTGGAAGGAAGTCAGTATGTACAGCTCACACTTTTATATTCACACTGTGCGCAGTTCACAAGTTATGTTCCCCCTCCTTGAGGGTAGAATATCTATTGTATTTAAGCTATCTGAAATTCTGCATGGAATTTGTATCTTCTCTCTTGTTTATTACTTTGTTCAACCATCTATTTATATCTGTATAGACTCATGAATGTTTATTTTGTAATTCAAATTAGAACTCAGGACTATATATATATATATATATATATTTTTTTTTTTTTTTTCCTTATTCCAGTTTCCCCAGATTGGGCCACTGGAAACTTTCTCAGTTAACTCCTGTGCTCCTTTAAAGTAGCACCATCATTTTTTTTTTTCACACTGCAGATGCAGAGTGCTCCAGGCTCTCATTTTATGTATTTATTGCTCTAATCCTCAAAGCATCTATAAGGCTTCCCTCATAGCTCAGTTGGTAAAGAATCTGCCTGCAATGCAGGGTATCCCTGTTCGATTCCTGGGTTGGGAAGATCCCTGGAGAAGGGATAGTCTACCCACTTCACTCATCCCCCAAATTTTTTAGTCATCACCCCTTTCCTTTTAGTGAGATTTTTTCATATATGTGTAATACAGCTGGGTTTTCTTGACTTAGCCTGAAGGAATTCTGGGATCCTTGACACTGCACAATATTTTTGTGTATTTTTACACATTAAAATTAATGATTCTTGCTGAGAAGTTCCATAGGTTTTGAAAAGTGCATAATGTCTTTTATCTATATTAGAGTATCCTGCAGAATAAGTGGGCTATCCTAAGAAGCCACTGTGTTTCACTTATGCATTCCTCACCCCAAACCCAATTAACCATTAACAATTTTTTCATCTCAATAATTTGCCTTTTCCAAAATATTATAAAGTTGGAATCATGAAGTATGTAGACTTTCAAAATGACTATTTTCACTTAACAATTCATGTCTTTATATTGCTTTATGTTTATTTTTGTTGCTGAAAAGTATTTCATTGTATAGATGTACTATTATGTGTTTATCCATTTACCTTTTGAGTGATGTCTTTGTGGTTTCTAGTTTTAGTGATTTTTAAATAAAACTGCTCTAAATAGCACCATGTGATTTTCTGTGTGAGTACAGGTTTTCAATCAGTTGGGTAAATATTTAGGAAGAAAACTGATGGATCAATTTGACAGTTGATTGTCAACTGTCAACTGTCTTCCAGAGTACAAATATCATTTGCATTCCCACAAGCAATGGATGAGTGTTCCTGTTGCTATATATCCTTACCAGCATTTGACATTTTAGCCATTCTAATTAGTGTGTAAAGATGTCTGATTGTTTCTTTTCTTTTTTTAAATTTTTTAAAATATAAATTTATTCATTTTAATTGGAGGTTAATTACTTTACAATATTGTGTTGGTTTTGCCATACATCAACATGAGTCCACCACAGGTATACACGTGTTCCATATCTGAAACTTTCTCCCTCCTCCCTCCCCATACCATCCCTCTGGGTCATCTCAGTGCATCAGCCCCAAGCATCCAGTATCATGCATTGAACCTAGACTGGTGATTCATTTCATGTATGATATTATACATGTTTCAATGTCATTCTCCCAAATCATCCCACCCTCTCCCTCTCCCACAGAGCCCAAAAGACTGTTCTATACATATGTGTTTTGTTTCTTTATTTTGCAATTCACAATGACAAATGATGATGAGCATCATTCATGTTTATTCACCATCTGTCTATTTCCTTGGATGAGAAATCTTTTCAGGTATTTTGCTGATTTTTAAATTGTTATGCATTGAATTTCTGTAGTTTTAGTTCTCCAGCTTTGTTCTATTTTAGTGTTGTTTTGGATACATTGAATATAAACTTGAAATCTGTTTTCAAATATGCACAAAATATTTTTTCTGGGATTTTCCTTGGGGTTGCGTTTAATCTATAGTTGATTGGGGAACATTTATATTTTCATTAATATTGAGTCTTCCATACCATAATCATGAATAACTACCTATATTTTTAATTTTCTTGGATTTTTATATCAAAGTTTTATAATTTTTTTGCATATAGATCTTATGTATACTTTTTAGATTTATACCTAAAAATTTCATTTTATGATGCTGTTGTAAATGTGCTGTGTTATGCTTAGTCTTTCAGTCGTGTCTGACTGTTTGCAACTCTGTGTCCTGTAGACCACCAGGCTTCTCTGTCCATGGGATTTTCCAGGCAAGAATACTGAAATGGGTTGCCATGTTTTCCTCTAGGGAATCTTCCCAACCCAGGGATCAAACCCATGTCTCCTGCATTGCAGACAGATTCTTTAATATCTGTGCCACCAAGGAAGCTCAAGAATACTAGAGTGGATAGTCTATCCCTTCTCCAGGGAATCTTCCTGATATAGGAATCAAACCAGGTCTCTGGCATTGCAGGCAGATTCTTTACCAGCTGAGCTACCAAAGAAACCTGCTGTTGTAAATAGTACTATGCATTTAACTTAAAATTCCAATTGCTAATTTCTGTTATGTAGAAATGAAGCTAACCAATAATATAAAGAAAAATCCAGAATTGCTATCGATTGGAATTGGAGGAGAATTCTTTGGGAGCTTAGACATGGGTGGCCTATGAATGGGTTATAGAAATTACATTTTGTGATATTTAAAAGTGGGGAAGACTATGTGCTTTATTCTTCTCATAGCATCCTCAAGAAGTATCAGGTTCCCCCAAGAGAAATAAGTATGTGGCATCTCTATAGAAAGTATAAGATGGATACAGAATTTCACTCACTATAACACAGCACTGGAACAGCAGAGTGCATTCTCATGGGACTGAGAGTGCCATGAAAATCAGGAAGAAAAAACTTTCATAAAAGTGGTCTTGTGGTAGTGAGTAATCAATGAGCTGTTTCCTAAAGAAATGATAGGTAGATAACATATTGTTAAAAAATGACCTAGGATTTGTCAGTGCATCATCTTCTAGGAACTTTATGCACCTCCAGAGAAAACGGAAGACAATTGTTGACTGCAAGTTTTCATAACTTCACAATATGTATCAAATATATTTCCTGTTGCATTTTGCAATTGTATTTAGAAAAGATCCTGTTCTTACAAAATTCTTCAATACAAAATATTTTGATTTTTGCTTCACTGTCTAGAAACCAAGTACAAAGAAATTCTTAAAAATAGCAATGTACCTCAAAGCAAATTGATCCTGTGTCATATTTCAAAACACTTTCTAAGGAGTTTATTTTTGTAACTAGTCAATAAAAGACAATATTAACACTGTTTGCAACTATACAATTAATCTACAATAGAAATATTATTCATGCCAAAGTGTTATTTTAGGATGTTTATAACAATTAGAATCCTTTTCACATTTAACACAGTCTAAGTTTGAAATGGTTGTTATGTTTATGCCACCAAGATACCTAGCCTTTACTCTTTTCAAATATATATATATGTATATGTATATATATAGTATTCAGAATAACATATAAATTTTAATTTGCAAATGATTTTAAATGCACCCTTCAGGATATGAGTGATACTATATTGCCTCATTTGTCAAGGTTCACAGAACACAAATTATTTAAATAACCATCAGTTTCTAAATATGCAGCAAAACTAAATAATTAATCTTACCAAAGGCAACATTTTCATAGTTCTCCTACTGTCTGACAGCTGGGATTTTTAATATCCCAAACAATAACTGGTTGGCTAATGCCACTTGTTCAGCACAAAATCTATTCATTTGTGTAAGATAAACAAGCACATAAAATAAACAACCTGCAGAAAATTTTAAAAAAAATTAATGAAATATAGTATCAGAAAATGAAATAATATATGGGGGGAGACTATGTAATTTTGTAAAACATCAAAAATATATTCAGTGTAACATTAAGCCATTATGATGACTTTCTTTGCTGAATACATTAGACTTTAAAAAGAGTTTTAAGATTTGCTAGAGCTGTTACTTGTCATGTGTTCTAAATTTGAAAAAAATATTGTCTGTTCAATATCCACTTCTGCATCAGTAAAAAGTAATTCATGTTTCTGGCAAATATCAAGTAAGGAAAAGAATGAAAAGTGACTAAGTAAGTACTGGATTAATGGGATATTTTAATAAATGTTAGCAATTAAATAAACAACTTTTATAAAATAAATTACACTGAAAGCTTTGATACATAAAAATTTCTTGCCACACTACCCATTTATATTTTCATCATATGCATATTTCCGATTTCCTTGAATTAAAAAACTTAATGCATCTCACTAATAAGTAGTATCATTATAAATATATTAGCATTAAAATATTGTCCCAAATGTCTGTGACTGAGTACTGTACCATCTCAACTTAGTGGTACTAAACAGTAAACATTCCCTTATGCTCTTAGGCTCTGAAGCTCAGGCTTTGGCTGGAGCACTACTAGACAGCTCTTGGAAGTCTCATATCATTTCAGTTAAGTATCAGCTGGGACTCCAGTAAACTGAGCACTGAGCATTCGTAACGTCTTAATTACATGACTGGCTGACAATACTTTCTGTTGGCTGGAAATTCAGCTAGAGCTGTTGCATGGAACACTAACACAAGACCTCTCCAGCTTGGCAGTCTCAGGGTATGTGGACTTTTCCCAGAGAAAATGTCCAAAATAACATGTAGCAAAGCTGTGTATCCTTTTATCTTCTAGTCTCAAAACACATAAAGTCTTATTTTGACCATACTGTATTCACAGTTACCCATATTCAGGGGGAGGTGATAGAGATGGCTACTTCTAGACGAAATAAACTTACTTACAGAGTAAATTTGCATTGTAAAACTACATGTGGATTGGGAAATAGAAATGGGCAAATATTGTCTTTTGGATCATCATACTGGGGAAAGTTTTCTGTTCAGTTCTGTTCTTTGGCATGTTCAGAGAAGATGTAAGAGTCCTGATTAGACAGGCCTCAGTTTATTTGATCACCTGTGTCTGTGACTGAATAAGTAGCTACATGTAGTTCAATAAAATGTTAGGAAATTTATATGACCATATATTTTATGAAAGAACAGATATATAAGAACATTTTCCAAATAATTTCATCAGTGCTATTATATTAGTAAATAAAAAAGGATGCTATTGAGGAACATGTATCTGTGAAAACATCCCATTTTGCAAAAGAAAAAACAAAAATAATGTTTAAAACAAGTAATGTGGAACATGAAAACTTTTTTTTATTTTAAATACTTATACACATGAAAAAAAGGAGAAAGTAAAGGCATCCTTGGTGACTCAGTGATAAAGAATCCACCTGCCAATGCAGGAGACACGGGTTCAATCCTTGGTTCAGTAAGATCCCACATGCTAGGAAGATGCCATGCCATGCACCACAACTTTGGACCCTGTGCTCTAGAGCCCAAGAACTGCAACTACTATGCCCACTTGCCACACCTACTGAAATCCAGGTGCCTTAGAGACTGTTTCACAATGAGAGAAGCCACTGCAATGAGAAGCCCAAACACTGGAATTAAAGAGTAGCGCACTGCTCACCAAAACCAGAGAAAAACTCTAGCGCTACAAGAGGCCCATTACAGCCCAAAATAAACAATTTATTTAAAAAATCTAATCAGAGGCAACAAAAGTGTAAACATTTCTAAGTAATTTTTAAAGTGAATTATTTATTTGATTTTTACCTTCATATGTTCAGGATTCATTAACTACTATGAAAATATACTATAATTTTTCACATTAAAAAGACAATTCCAGGCATTCAGTTTTTATAAGGGTATTTTATTCTAAGAGATTTTTTTTTTTTTTTTTTTTTTTTTTAGATAAAAGCGTTGCTTCAGACTACGAAATAATTCCACTGCTTAAGGAAGCAATGTCATGAGTGGTCTTAAGAAACAATTAGGCACTCTCACTGAATTCTACCTCCCTTAAAAAAGAAACTCCATAAACATATTTCTTTATACATGCAGGTAATGATATAAAGGAAACCAGAGATCAAATTGCCAACATCCACTGCATCATAGAAAAAGCAAGACAGCTACAGAAAAGCATCTACTTCTGTTTTATTGATTATGCCAAAGGCTTTTACTGTATAAATCACATCAAATGGTGGAAAATTCTAAAAGAGATGGGAATACCAGACTACCTTACCTGACTTCTGAAAAATCTGTCAAGAAGCAACAGTTAAAACTGGACATGGAACAGCAGACTGGTTCCAAATAGGAAAAGGAGTATGTCAAATGTGTATATTGTCACCCTGCTTATTTAACTCATATGCAGAATACATCATGAGANTACCAGACTACCTTACCTGACTTCTGAAAAATCTGTCAAGAAGCAACAGTTAAAACTGGACATGGAACAGCAGACTGGTTCCAAATAGGAAAAGGAGTATGTCAAATGTGTATATTGTCACCCTGCTTATTTAACTCATATGCAGAATACATCATGAGAAACACTGGGCTGGAGGAAGCACAAGCTAGAATCAAGATTGCTGGGAGAAAAATCAACAACCTCAGATATCCTCAGATATGACACCACTCTAATGGGAAAAAGTGAAAATGAACTAAAGACCCTTTTGTTGAAGGTGAAAGAGGAGAATGAAAAAGCTGGCTTAAAATTCAACATTCAGAAAACTAAGATCATGGCATCCAGTCCTGTCACTTAATGACAAATAGATGGAGAAACAATGGAAACAGTGAGAGATTTATTTTCTTGGGCTCCAAAATCACTGAAAATGGTAAATGCAGTGATGAAATTAAAGGACACTTGCTCCCTGGAAGAAAAGCTATGGCCAATCTAGACAGTATATTAAAAGGTAGAGACATTATTTTGCAAACAAAGGTCCATCTAGTCAAAGCTATGGTTGTTCCAGTAGTCATGTATGGATGTGAATTGGACTATAAAGAAAGCTGGGCACAGAAGAATTGATGTTTTTGAACTGTGGTGTTGGAGAAGACTCTTGAGAGTCCTGTGGACTTCAAGAAAATCAAACCAGTCTATCCTGAGGAAATCAATCCTGAATATTCATTGGTAGGACTGATGCTGAAACTGAAATTCCATTACATTGGTCACCTGATGGGAAGAACTGATATACTGGAAAAGACCCTGATCCTAGAAAAGATTGAAGGCAGAAGGAGAAGTGGATGACAGAGGATGAGATGGTTTGATGGCATCACCAACTCGATGGACATGAGTTTGAGTAGGCCCTGGGAGTTGGTGAAGGACAGGAAAGCCTGATATGTAGCAGTCCATGGGGTTGCAAAGAATTGGATACAATTTAGAGCCTAAACAACAACATTAGATGAGTTTTAGGAGAATTGTATTGAATTGTGGTACCATTAAATTTGATCAGTTTAGGAGATCAACAGAAACTTGGTTTCTGTAAAGTAAGATTCTTAGACTCTAAAATAAACAAGTT
This sequence comes from Neotragus pygmaeus, assembly GCA_006410875.1. Classification (NCBI taxonomy): domain Eukaryota; kingdom Metazoa; phylum Chordata; class Mammalia; order Artiodactyla; family Bovidae; genus Neotragus; species Neotragus pygmaeus. Next base: position 197,038 of record SJYV01039752.1, on the reverse strand, counting down.
GGGTAATTGCTTTCTAGTTTCCTTTTGTTCTGAAGTTGTTTAATAGGGTCATCATCATTATTTTTCCAGAACATGTAAACCTGATTATGTTTAATAAGTTATCCACTGCCAAACAAAAACTGGATTGATTTAGATGGGGAAATGTTAACTGAGGCTTCACAGGTGGTACTAGTGGTAAAGAACTCACTAGCCAATATAGGAGATATGAGACATGAGTTTGATCCCTCGATCTTGAATATCCCCTGGAGGAGGAATTGACAACCCACTTCAGTATTCTTGCCTGGAGAATCCTGTGGACAGAGGAACCTGGAGGCCTACGTAGGGTTTCAAAGAGTTGAACATAACTGAAGTGACTTAGCATGCATGCATGCAGGTGGTGCTACAGGTAAAGAATCCACTTGCCAATGCAGGAGAAGCAAGAGATGAGGGTTTGTATCCTGGTTTGGGTAGATCCCTTGGAGTTTGAGCCATCTTCCCTGGTGGCTCAGATGGTAAAACATCTGCCTACAATGTGGGAGATCCAGGTTCGATCCCTGAGTTGGGAAGATATCCTAGAGAAGGAAATGGCAACCCACTCAAGTACTCTTGCCTGGAAAATCCCATGGATGGAGGAGCATTGTAGGCCACGGTCCATGGGGTCACAAAGAGTCGGACACGACTGAGCAACTCTACTTTCCTGGAGTTTGAAATGGCAACCTGCTCCAGTATTTTTGCCTGGAAAATTCCATGGACCGAGGAGCCTGGTGGGTTGTGATCCATGGGGTCACAAAGAGTCAGATGTGACTGAACGACTGAGCACATACACATGTACCTGTTAATGAGAAAGACTATTATAATAGGGAGAATAACCCAAATTTAAGAACAGAAAGTGACTTAAATTCAAATGGACAGAGGCATTTATTTATAGGGAGGAATAGGTAATAAGGGGAAGCTGAGTAAATGAGCAAAAATGATCAGCAGGATCTGACAAGAAAAGTGTTTTGCCATGGTCAGGGTATTCTCAGGAGAAGATGGTAAGGGAGTCCATATCACTTTTTAATGCTCGCTCAACTCAGAGGCAAAGAAAATTCAGAGACCAGTGGAAGGAGAGAAGTCTGATTAAAGTTTGCTCAGCACAAAATTAAAGGGTGACAAATAGGCAATTATGGACACTTGATATCCAACCACATCGCCTGGAAGTACTAAAAAAATACCTTATTTCATATCTAAATTTGATTTAATTTTTAAAAATCTTCGGATTTCTTCCCTTAGAGGGATTCTTAAAAATATAAGTATTGCCATATACACAATATGCATGCTGTTTTACTGTGTTGAAATTATTTCACACTGAGTTGCCCATGCTGTTGTCTAATATTTTGTTACAAATCTATTCTTAATCACTTCACTACTAGTTCTAATTATATCAAAATATGTAATCCAGTGGTATGTAGTTTCATTCTGGTTTACATTCTTTAGGCAAACGTGCTCAATCCTTAATTGGGAATAAAAGCAATAATCATAAAATATGTAAATCCATATGAATATATTAATATTTACTAATGAAGAAACATAAAACTATATATAGCTAATTCAGTATGATCTGCCTTCATTTATTGACTAGAAACATGCAAAAATGCATATTTTACCTAACTGGTATAGCCATGTAAAGTCCCAGCCCACTCTTAAACATTTGAGGTAAGTATGATCAATTTTACAATTGAGGAAAATTGTATTTATTTAGAGAGGACTTATCTATGGTTTTCAATTTTTAAAAGTAGATTATGTATTAAAATTATGATATACTGTGACATCTTCATTTATCAATTTGAATTCTTAGATGATATAATTGATTCAAGGTCTTATATAATATTATCAGCTTGTGTTGTCTTTAGATCATCTATGCATTTAATCTATTTTAACACTATCCATTCAAGTATTAATTATTTTCTTATTGATCACATTACAAGCACAGGTTTTTGCCTGCAAACACATTCCATGTGCTTTATTTTTTAATATAAATTTATTCATTTTAATTGGAGATTAATTACTTTACAATATTGTGTTGGTTTTGCCATACATCAACATGAATCCACCACAGGTATACATGTGTTCCCTATCCTGAACCCCCCTCCCTCCTCCTTCCCCATACCATCCCTCTGGGTCATCCCAGTGCACCAGCTCCATGCATCCAGTATCATGCATCAAACCTGGACTGGCAATTCATTTCATATATGATATTATACATGTTTCAATGCCATTCTCCCAAATTATCCCACCATCTCCCTCTCCAACAGAATCCAAAAGACTTTTCTATACATCTGTGTCTCTTTTGCTGTCTCACATACAAGGCTATAGTTATATTGATTCACTTCAGGTCAATTCAGGTACTTAGTAGTGTCCGACTCTGTGACTCCACGGACTGCAGTACACCAGGCTTCCCTGTCCATCACCAACTCCCAGAGCTTACTCAAACTCATGTCCATTGAGTGGTTTTGAATCCAACCATATCATCTTCTGTTGGCCCCTTCTCCTCCTGCCTTCAATCATTCCCAGCATCAGGGACTTTTTGAATGAGTCAGTTCTTCCCATCAGGTAGCCAAAATATTGGAGTTTCAGCTTCAGCATCAGTCCTTCCAATGAATATTCAGGATTGATTTCTTTAGGATGGACTGGTTGGATTTCCTTGCAGTCTAAGGGACTCTCAAGAGTCTTCTCCAACATCACAGTTCAAAAGCACCAATTCTTCAGCGCTCAGCTTTCTTCACAGTCCAACTCTCACTTCCGTACATGATCACTGGAAAAACCATAGCCTTGACTAGACAAACCTTCGTTGGCAAAGTAATGTCTCTGCTTTTTAATCTGCTGTCTAGGTTTGTCATAACTTTTCTTCCAAGGAGCTAAAGTCTTTGAATTTCATCCTGCGGTCACCATCTGCAGTGAGTTTGGAGCCCCCCAGCCAAAATAATAATAATAATAATAATAATAAATAATCTTCTGTAGCTATTTCCATTGTTTCTCATCTATTTGCCATGAAATGATGGGACTAGATGCCATAATCTTAGTTTTCTGAATGTTGATCTTTAGGCAACATTTTCACTCTCCTCTTACCTTTCATCAAGAGGCTCTTTAGTCCTTCTTTTCTTTTTGCCATAAAGATGGCATCATTTGCATATCTGAGTTTGTTGATATTTCTCCCAGCAATCTTGATTCCAGCTTGTACTTCCTTCAGCCCAGTTTTTCTCATGATGTACTCTGCATAGAAGTTAAATAACCAGGGTGACAATATACAGCCTTGATGTACTCCTTTTCCTATTTGGAGCCAGTCTGTTGTTCCATGTCCAGTTCTAACTGTTGCTTCTTGACCTGCATATAGATTTCTCAGGAGGTAAGTCAGGTAGTCAGGTATTTCCATTTCTTGAAGAATTGTCTACATTATTTTGTGATTCACACAGTCAAAGGCTTTGGCATAGTCAATAAAGCAGAAGTAAATGTTTTTCTGGAACTCTCTTGCAATGTTGGCAATTTGATCTCTGGTTCCTCTGCCTTTTCTAAATTCATCTTGAACCTCTCAAACTTAATGGTTCATGTACTGTTGAAGCCTGGCTTGGAGAATTTTGAGCATTGCTCTGCTAGAGTGTGAGATAAGTGCAATTGTGCTGTAGTTTGAAGATTCTTTGGCATTGACTTTCTTTGGGATTGTAATGAAAACTAACCTTTCCCAGTCCTGTTGCCACTGCTGAGTTTCCCAAATTAGCTGGGGTATTGAGTCCAGCACTTTCACATCATCATGTTTTAGGATTTGACTAGCTTGTTCTTAGCGATGCTTCCTAAGGCCCGCTTGACTTCGCATTCCAGAATGTCTGACTCTAGGTGAGTGATTACACCATTGTAATTATCTGGGTCATGAAGATCTTTTGTATATAGTTCTTCTGTGAATCCTGCCACCTCTTCTTAATATCTTCTGCTTCTGTTATATCCATACCATTTTTGTCCTTTATTGAGCTCGTCTTTGCATGAAATGTTCCCTTGATATCTCTAATTTTCTTGAAGAGATCTCTAGTCTTTTCCATTCTATTATTTTCCTCTATTTCTTTACATTGATCACTGAGGAAGGCTTTCTTATCTCTTCTTGCTATTCTTTGGAACTCTGCATTCAATCGCACATATCTTTCCTTTTGTCTTTTGCCTTTAACTTTTCTTCTTTTCACAGCTATTTGTAAGGCCTCTTCAGACAACCATTTGGCCTTTTGCATTTCATTTTTTTGGGGGTGGTTTTGATCACTGCCTCCTGTACAAGGTCATGGACCTCTGTCCATAGTTCTTCAGTCACTCTATCAGATCTAATCTCTTGAAGCTATTTGTCACATCCACTGATCTGGCACTCTATCAGATCTAATCTCTTGAAGCTATTTGTCACATCCACTGTATAATCATACATGAATGGTCTAGTGGTTTTTCCTGCTTTCTTCAATTTAAGACTAATTTGTCAACAAAGAGTTCATGATCTAAGCCACAGTAAGCTCCCGATCTTATTTTTGCTGACTGTGTAGAACTTCTCCATCTTTGGCTGCAAAGAATATAATCAATCTGATTTTGATATTGACCATCTAGTGATGTCCATGTGTAGAGTCTTCTCTTGTGTTGCTGGAAGAGTGTTTGCTATGACCATTGTGTCTTATTGGCAAAACTATTACCCTTTGCCCTGCTTCATTCTGTACACCATGGCCAAATTTGCCTGTTACTCCAGTTATTTCTTTACTTCCTACTTTTTCATTCCAGTCCCCTATAATGAGAAGGACATCTTTTGGGGATGTTAGTTCTAGAAGGTCTTGTAGGTCTTCATAGAACCATTCCACTTCAGTTTCTTCAGCATTACTGGTCAGGGAATAGACTTGGATTACTCTGATGTTAAATGGTATGCCTTGGAAATGAACAGAGATCATTCAATCATTTTTGAAACTGCACTTCTCACATCTCAACTGCATTTCAGAGTCTTTTACTGGCTACGAGGGCTAATCCATTTCTTTTAAGGAATTCTTGTCCACAGTAGCAGATATAATGGTCATCCGAGTTAAATTCACCCATTCCAGTCCATTTTAATTCGCTAATTCCTAAAATGTCAATGTTCATTCTTGCCATCTCCTGTTTGACCACTTCCAATTTACCTTAATTCATGGACCTAACATGTCAGTTTCCTATTCAATATTGTTCTTTACAGCATGGGACTTCAATTCCATCACCAGTCACATCCACAGCTGGGTGTTGCTTTTGCTTTGGCTCCATCTCTTCATTCTTTCTGAAGTTATTTCTCCACTGATCTCCAGTAACATATGCTTTTTAGTGTATCATTGCTTAGACAGTCTTAAAATCAAAGAGTAAAAAATTTTAATTTAAGAAAATATGGCTCACCTTCCCAATATACATTATCATTATTTCTTCCAGATATATGGCATTCAAGTATTGTTTTTGTTATAATTTTTATTATTTATTAAATAAATTTAATCATTAAAGTGAAGTTAGAAACTGTTTAAATGGGAAAACAGGTTCAAAATATCTTTAATATACAAAATGTCAAAATACATAAATAGTGCACATTTGCTCATACAATAAGAGTAAACATTATTGAAATTTGAATATTTTTGTATTTTTAAGTATCTTGTGTGGTGTTTTATCTCCTTTAACCTGAATCATACTCCTCAGATAACTGAAATAGCCTGAGATATCTTGGAAAGAAAAGCAATTGTAAGAGTATTCAATACATTTCTTCCTAAAAGTAGAAAAAAACATAAAGGATCAAGTAGGAAAGAGAGAAAATAAAATGAAAATGGCAGGAGAAAAGGCAAAGAATATTAAGTTTTTTTTTTTTTTAAGGAACAAATAAAATAAAGTAAAAGTAGCTTCAGAGAATTCAATATGTAGAATCACTAAATAATATAGGTAACTATTTGAAGGAAAAAATAGATGTCATGTTTGATGAAAAGGAGATCCAAGGAAAAACACTGTCTATTGATTCAAAATATGCTGAGTATACTAAAGTCTAGTTGAGAGCAAGACTGCATGGATTTGTATCAAACATAACTAAAGACTTCTAGTTTTTTTTATTTTCTTCAATTGTCCCTATATTAGTGTATGAGGTCTGACTTCTTGGCTCCTCTGATAAGTCTAGAATATATAGAGAGATGAAACCCATGGCGGATTCATGTCAATGTATGGCAAAACCAATACAGTATTATAAGTAAAATAATAATAATAAATAAATAATAAAAAACAATAAAACCAAAGTGAATATAAAAAGAAGTGAATGATTGGGTCTTAGATTATACTCAGCTGAGAAGCAGGATATTTCTGTTTTAAAAGTACTGAAATTAGGTGAAAAGAACAAGACCCAGGTTCAAATTCTGGAGGAATTAAAAAAAAAAAAAACGATCGTGACTGATGAGAACACATTAGTTTTTATATTTCCTATTTTATCAAAATAACCTACATCAAAAAGTTTGTCAAAAAACTTTTTTGGAGGAGAAGATAGAACAAAAGTTCATATACCCATGTTAGATAAGAATCTGGATCCAAAACTCTAGATAATATTTTAGGATTGAATAGGAATCAAAAGTCCAAACTAGATCAGCAAACTATCACCAGGTTTACTCACACTGCAAGTGCAAGTCACAGAGAAGTAAAATGTTTACACTGGAGTAAACATTAAAATATAGCATAACAGTAAAAATATCAAGCACATGGGGATCCACAACAATCAGAAATCCGGAATTAACTACAAAGAGAAGACTTGAAAGCAAACACTTTATCCAAAGTGAAGAGCATCATCTAGGAAAGATTCATCATTCTAGTGGAGGTAGCAGTAATTCCCAGCATAGGTAACCAAGTTCCGATAGACTCTGTTGAGCAATGGGTTGTTATAAGACTTGTGAAGATATTTTTACAGGCATACAGTTCTTCTCATATAAGTGTGATTTATGAAGATCCAGTGGAATAAAATCACCATAATTCTTTGAGGGCCAAGATCATAGTTATTCTAGATTCTGGATAGTAGCTGACATTGAAATATATGCTTGCTTTATTTAATTCTTGAGTTAACAGACAAGCAAACAAAACCCAGTGATTCACAGTTCAGGTAATAAAAACAAAATAAGGCATTATGGTAAAACAAAATTCTAAAATGATCACAAGGATTCTTGCACCTTCATAGATGCTCCTTGTATAATTTCATCTCAAGTTTGAATGACAGTAATCAATATGATTAGATAAAATTACTATGATTTAAGTGACCTTTAATAGAAAACCAAACGGGTTTTACAATCAGTTGTTTTGAATTAATCATGTTTCTTTTTAGGTCAGGTGGGCGTGACCTAATCAGTTGTGATTTTAAAAGATATTGGAAACAACACAAAATACTCCTCTTGAAAGTGTTCAGATTCGGGATTGGGAGCTTGTGTGTACCTGTGGTGGATCCATGTCGATGTATGGCAAACCCAATAGAGTATTGTAAAGTTAAATTTAAAAATAAATAAATTAATTAATTTAAAAAAAAAAAAAGAAAGTGTTCAAAAGCAAGTTGCTGTATTATGAGAAGGGGAAACCATGTGGTAAGGAATTCAGAATGGTTTCTAGCAACTGAGAGAGATCTTCAGTTGATAGGTGGCAAGTATATAAGGATTTACTTTATACAACCTTAAGGAAATGAATCTCTCCATGGCCTTGAACAAAACTTGAAACAAAATCTTCCATAGCGAAGCCTCCAGATGAGGCAGTACCCTGGCAGACAACCTGACTTCAGTTCTATCAAACACCAAACTGTTTCCAGACTTCTGATCTACAGAAACTGTGAGATACAGAGTGTTGTTTGAAGGTGCAAACACCTTTGGATAATTTTTAAATAAGCCATCAGTAATTAATAAGGTATATTATAAATATATTTAGCTTATTATTAAATGATGTTTTGAAATTCTCATCATTGCCTTCCTTCTTAAATGAGTTAAATATGAAAGTCAGAAAAATCTGATAATTTCATTTCTGTATCTGTTGTGGGAAAGCCATGAAAATGGTCCCTACAGTATCATAATATGTTATAACCTGGCAAAAGATTTAGATATTAGATATAGATTTGGAAATTAAAGATGTATCAAAACAAAGAACATGAGGAGACAGGTCTGAAAATAATAAATGCTAGCCCTGAGAGTGTGAAAAGTACACTTACTAGTGAGAAGTGCACTTACTAGTATTGAATATCAATGAGGCATAATTGCTGGATGCTCTCATATTTGAACTTAGCAAAATAAAGCTGTCTAATTTTAAACTGTTTAAAATGTCAATGTATGCAAACTTGAGGAAGGGTTGGAAATCATAGGGTGATGGAAGGGAAGAAAGAAAGGAGATGAAATCCTACAATTAGATTTCCCTATATGAATATGAAATATAAAATGCATATAAAAGAACCCAGTAGTAACTTTTCAATTGCCAACGTCACCATGTTCTACAAAATGATAAGTGGAGAGTGTGCGTTAAGAAAGATGAATGACCTTAAACTTTATAACCTGTAAAATAGGATTTNTCCCTGATATGAATATGAAATATAAAATGCATATAAAAGAACCCAGTAGTAACTTTTCAATTGCCAACGTCACCATGTTCTACAAAATGATAAGTGGAGAGTGTGCGTTAAGAAAGATGAATGACCTTAAACTTTATAACCTGTAAAATAGGATTTTAAAGTTAATAAATGGGCTATTTCCCTTAAGACATTATCACCAGTGCAACAAATATAAAGTACATAGTTCAGAAAATACTAGAGGTGTTTGGCAAACCTATTACCATTATAAATATTTTTATGAGAGATCAAATTATCACATTCTTGCATTCTCAATATACAGGAATTTATAGCTCGTTAAATAGAGATAATATGTATAACTTCTTTTTTCTCTCTTTGCTCAAGTTTTTTAAAAAATATCTTAACAACTACTATCCTCTAGGGATACTTAAAGCAGATTACACTTGGTTAACTTGATTTTTTAAAATTATATTTTATCTATTGTTTAATGGGTAACAGAGTCACGAAGAAAATAAATAGTATACAATGAAAAATAAGCATTCTTTTTACCCACCTCTCAGCTTTCCCTTTTTCAGATTCCATCATGGTTGCAATTGTCCAACCTCTTGTGTGTTCTTACAAAAATATTGTATGTGTGTATATGTATATATATATATATATTTTTTTTATATGTGTACTTTAAGAAACTCCCCTTACCAACTGCTAGTGCTACTGTCAATAGGCAACTTCTGTTTACTAAGTTTCAATTCCTGATGGTTAATTTCATTTCCTTATATAACACAGTAATATTTACAGATATAATATTAATTAAAGAGACTATTATCTTTTTGAAACAGTAAATACAAATTTGGCTGACTTTACCATTATCCCCATTTTGGTCTCAAAATTTCTTATTCTATCAACTACTGAAACCTAATAATTAAAAGTTAAAGTCCCTACAGACAATTAATAAAACAGAAAATCCTAATGTACAGAAATATATGAAATGTTTCTCTATCTGAACAATGAAAAAAATAAAATTTCAATTTGATACAATGTTAATCATGAGACCTGGGTGAGCTACATGAACATTTATTATAACTATGATAGAGGGTAATTTGATTATACCCAGCAAAGCTTAAAATGCATATGCTTAGAAATTTCATTTAATTTCTATATGAGAAACTCATAAAAATGCATGAGGAGCTATGTAAAGAACGTTCACTGCAACACTGAACAAAAAGTCCACATACCAACATACAGTAAATGTATAGGGTTTCCTTGGTGGCACAGATGGTAAAGAATCTGCCTGGAATGTGGGAGACCCAGGTTTGATAACTGGGTTGTGAAGATCCTCTGGAGGAAGGAATGGTCACCCACTCCAGTATTCTTTGCCTAGAAAATTCCATGAAGAGAAGAGTCTGGTGGGCCATGGGGTTGCAAAGAGTCAGATATGACCAAGCAACTAACACATAAAATAAAAAAGTACAAAATCATACATGGAAATGATAATCATCTAATTTAATGTAGTGATAATATCTGCATGTTAAGGAGTATGGAGAGATACAGGAATGTGATCCTGTATGATAAGTGAAGTACACAGTGAGGGTAGATGCCTATTGGCCCTTTGCTACTTAGTAAAATGTGTATATATTTATTTTATTCTTTTTACATATTATAGGCTTGGTAAATTTCACAAATTTGGGGATTTGAATTCAGTTCCTTTACTCATTTCTATCTTTACATTGGGGGCACCAGAGTGAGTAGAAATGACAAATGGGACAAATTTTCATTTTAACCTAAAATATTATATTTCTTTTAGCAATTAATGCAATAATTAATACATATTATTAATTCAATATATTTTACTTGTATAGAGAATTTTATAATGTTTAGCCATGAATCACAGTCATAATTAATCATATCTTTGTCTTCAGTAAACTAGAAAAGAATTAACTTGTATTTTGATATTATGATACTGTGACAAAATCAATAGTAAAATGTTATGTATATTTTAAAATATAGAGTAAATATCAAGTTACATTTAGAGAAGAGATGAATTCTGGAAAAAAATATGGCTAGCAATTAAAAAAGAGAAAGGAAGAGATTTTTCTTACATGCCTTGAAGTCTACATACTGTTCCAATAAAATAAACGGAACTCGATAACTCACACAGAAGCCATTATTTCCAGGCTTTAATCTCATATTAATAAAAAATAATAATAATTCTGTTGGCTTGGAGGCTTATTTGAATTAATTATATTGTGTGCTCAGAAGCTGTGAAAACTAAACAACACACATTATTGAAGAGTGATTTTAAAAGTAAGATTAAAATTGTTTATGAAGCTTTTGATTCAAGAGAAGCAATTGCTCCAATATGCACAACAACATAGGCTGCTTTTCTACATTAAGCTAATAGATTCAAAAACTAAAGGAGAGTGAAATTGATTCCTTCAATAGTTTAATCAGCTACAGAGTTTATTAATGTTTTACACTACTGATACCGTAGTTTGCTTGCCTTCTTTTTTAAAACTGTGCATTCAAATTTCATACAAACAGATTTTAGGCTTAATTTCTTGAAATGATAAACTCCCAAATATACTAGAAATATGCTTAATAAGAAAGTATAAAAGATTGGCATGAGGATGTTTTATCCACATTAATTATGGATATCCTGCTATATGTTGGGTGCATGTATTCCATCCTGAAGTAAATAGAACTGTTTTTAATTGGTTTAATCTTTCAATTTTCACTTTCATGCAATGGAGAAGGAAATGGCAACCCACTCCAGTGTTCTTGCTTGGAGAATCCCAGGGATGGGGGAGCCTGGTGGTCTGCCATCTATGGGGTCCCACAGAGTAAGACACGATTGAAGCGACTTAGCAGCAGCAGCATGTTAATAATAGTTTCCCTCAAGGCAAAGTATGTTGGAATATATGAAAATATTTCCAAACACATAGTCATTATTAAATGGAATATACCGTTATTACCACATTTTCAGCCATTTTCTACTTCCAGTTATGATCTCTATGGTAGGTGGTTAGAAGCATTTTTACATTTGTGTGGTAACCCCTCAGAGGTGGGATGTACACCTCATGCTCAAAATTTGTTTTAATGAGACTTGATTGTTGGTGTTCAGTCACTAAATTGTGTCTGCCTCTTTGCGACCCCATTGATTGCAACATGCTGGGCTTCCCTGTCCTTTACTATTTGCTCAAACTCATGTCTAATTGAGTGGGTGATGCCATCCAACCATCTCATGCTCTGTACACTTGATTTGATAGTGCCATACAAGCAACAGGAGGGCATGAAAAAGTTTATTGGTCACCTAATGAGGTTTGGGGGGAATTAACAGGGCATACTGTCAATCTGGTCCAAGGCTGGCTTGGAAGAGGGGAAAAGGAAACTGGCTTGACTTTTATAATTGTTAAGGAGCAGAGTTGAATAGGGAGAAGGCAATGGCAACCCACTCCAGTACTCTTGCCTGGAAAATCCCATGGATGGAGAAACCTGGTAGGCTGCAGTCCATGGGGTCACTAGGAGTCAGACATGACTGAGAGACTTCACTTTTCACTTACATGCATTGGAGAAGGAAATGGCAACCCACTCCAGTGTTCTTGCTTGGAGAATCTCAGGGACCAGGGAGCCTGGTGGGCTGCCGTCTATGGGGTTGCACAGAGTCGGACACGACTGAAGTGACTTAGCAGCAGCAGCAACAGCAGAGCTGAAGGAAGTATCCTTATGCTGGTGAGAGCTTGCATGCATTACTTCTCCACCAGTTCAAAAGCAGGAAGTACCTTGGCTTTTTATTAGTTTGTTCAGAAATGGATCAGAAGGGAGGTGGCAGTGGTGGAACTTGAAATCTGCATTTGATCAAATACAAAAAAATGGGTTCACATTTATGATAATCTTAATGTATCAGAAAATGCTAAATAATGATCTTACGTAATTCTTTTTCTCTTTGATCATGTTGCTATATTATATACTTCAGAGTGTGAAACAGTCAGGAATAGCTCTGTGACTGGGTTTTAATCACTGAGTTTTGAGAGTAAGTGGCATTAAAACTTCTGGGTCTACGTTTAAAATGTAACACATATTATTAATTATATATCTTGCTTAGATGCTGATTACTACAATCATATTTATCAGGACACATTACACACGTTAAAATCTGTTACTACTCTACCAATTTATTGCTTTTCCAACCATTATTAAAAATTGCTTTCTGCTCAAATTGAAATAAGTCTTTTGACAGAGTTTATAGTTTTCATGACCTGTTCTACCTGATATTAGAATTTCTATTCTAACTAAGCCAAGTAGGGTATATGAGAGAAGCCTCGGGCACAGTACACAGGCTTACACTCTTTTCATTCAAAGTTTGATACTTTTTAAGGAAAAAAAGCTTCAAATTTGTTGCAGTTATCTGATCATGTTCCAGAGTGCTAAAACAGCTGCTGCTCCTGCTGCTAAGTTGCTTCAGTTGTGTCCGACTCTGTGACGCCATGGATGGCAGCCCAACAGGCTCCCCCGTCCCTGGGATTCTCCAGGCAAGAACGGAGTGGGTTGCCATTTCCTTCTCCAATGCAGCTACTTCTCACAATTTTGTCCAGCTTTGTAGTTGCCTTTCAGCATGTGATTTTGCCAAACTTCTCAATCTATCATGCCATAATTTCTGCCTCCATCATTTCTACTGAATTCCTTTCTTCTTTGATTTAAAACTTTCCATTTCTTTAAAACAATTCAGTGGTGTCTGTTCACATAGTGGTATATTGGTTTAGCTTTAATTTTATCTGTATTTATGAAGTAATGTTTTTCTCTTATTTGTATTTTTCTGAGTTCAGATATTATTTTTAATTTTTTTCGGTGTGTTCAATTACTAAACTATTTCACATTAAGCTAATCCTGACTTATGCTTCTCTTTTATTTATATCACTATTTTCAAAATTTCATATTCATTTGATTTTGATATACTGGGTTATACATTTCATCTGATTATGGGCCTGTTATAAGCCACCCACTCCCGAGGCCGGTGGCCGGGAGGAGAAACCCGAGGAGATGTGACTGCACAGACACAGGAGGGCCTAAAGGAGCTATCCCACATAGATGGTCAGGAACGGTGGCGGTAGGGAGATACCACTCCTCCCAAGGTAAGGAGCAGTGGCTGTGCTTTGCTGGAGCAGCCATGAAGAGAAACCCCACGCCCAAGGTAAGAGAAATACAAGTAAGATGGTAGGTGTTGCAAGAGGGCATCAGAGGGCAGACACACTGAAACCATTCTCACAGAAAACTAGTCAATCTAATCAGACTAGGACCACAGCCTTGTCTAACTCAGTAAAACCAAGCCATGCCTGTGGGGCAACCCAAGACAGGCGGGTCATGGTGGAGAGGGCTGACAGAACGTGGTTTACTGGAGAAGAGAATGGCAAGCCACTTCAGTATTCTTGCCTTGAGTATCCCATGAACAGTATGAAAAGGCAAAATGATAGGATACCAAAAGAGAAACTCCCCAGGTCATTAGGTGCCCAATATGCTACTAGAGATCAGTGGAGAAATAACTCCAAAAAGAATGAAGGGATGGAGCCAAAGCAAANGGCAGCCCACTCCAGTATTCTTGCCTGGTGAATCCCATAGACAGAGAAGCCTGGTGGGCTACAGTCCAGAGGATCGTAAAGAGTTGGACACAACTGAAGCGACTAAGCACACACCAAGCAGAGTAAACATTAATGAAAATTATGAACATTTTTGAGTCCATCCAGTTTTACTTTTCAATAATAGCAACTATATTTAATAACTTTAAAAACAGTATTAAGCAAAGTCAGAGAGTGATGATGAAAGATGATTACATGACTCTTGAACATTAGATGGTCAAAGGAAATGGTGATTCTAGAAGTACTGTCTGAGAAGAATAAAGCAGAGCATAAATTGTCGGGTGTTTTGAGTGTTCTGATGGTAATGTGATTGGGTGGGACAAAAGCAGTTGGCTAGAAAGAGAATGCACTCAGATTGCATCAACAGCCAGCCTTGTGCCTTTTTATTAGACTGGCACCTTATCCTGCTTGGCAGCTTAAAGGTACAATTAGCCTCCTTAAGAATCATCTACAGAGAAGACATTGATCTCAGATTGTTGGAAGACATCCAGGGAAGAATATTATATATATATATATCTTAATCTAAGTGGGTTGTAATAATAGGCACCCTGTTATTTTTCTTACAAGAAAAAGACCAATCAACAAGAAGTATTTAAATTCTATCAATAAAATATACTTGACATCAGAGACTTAAATATATATATATAATTATATATATATTATTTAATAAATATTGTTAATATATATGTCTTTGATATGTATAAATATATATTAAATCAAATATATTTAAATATATACATATTTAAGTGAATGACCATGACTTACATCCATACCCTGGCAAAGTGGACACTGAGCAAGAAATATATCTGATACTCCACATCAGACAGGAGGAGCACTGTCCAAAGGAACATTTTAGTTTCAGGGAACAAAGACTCAAGCTAAGTAAAGTGAGTCTGGTTATTGCTGCTGCTGCTAAGTCGCTTCAGTCGGGTCCGACTCTGTGCCTATTAGGAATATCTAAATGGGATTTTTTTAAAAAGAGGAGCCAGAAGAGGGTCAAGGCTCAAGCGTCAGGAAGAATAAACTGAAGAGCAGGTCTCAATCCAAGATTGCTTGGGCGTCCTCGAGATGAGTCTTATCCTTGCTGCAGCGCTCCACAATTTACAGAGTACCAACATTTCCCCATATGCCTTCTCTATTTTCTTTTCCTATGAACTGGCGTCTTTACTCTCCAGTCTGTAATTCTCTTCTCCATCTTGAGTGTATGCTCATTCGTAACCATGGCTCATGTATGGTTTTACCTCACCCTTGATCTACCTCATTCCCTTTCACTCTCTCTCCATTGTTAATACTTTATTCTCTTGGAACATCCCACTTGAAATGCCCGAGGGAGACCATCTGATTGGCTTAGAGGCCCAGTCACTAGCCAGTTCATATGCTGATTGGCATCTTTAGTAGAACAACTAAATCAGGAGAACTCAGACAGAAGACACACCTGTAGGTAGCTGCTGCTATCTGATCTGCATATCTTCAGTGATTCAGTGAATTGGATAATAATTCTGTATCTATTTTATGTAATGTAATCATACTCCACACTTCTTTCAATTTAAAAGTAAAGGTTAGCAATTATGAGAGATACTTTTCAAATGTATTGGAGTTGTTCTTTTTTTAATATTTCACTTTATTGTATATTTATTTATCTTCGGTTGTATTGTGCTTTGTTGTCGCACACAGGGCTCTTCGTTGCTGCATCTGGGTTTCCTCTGGCTGTGGTGAGCAGGGCTACTCTCTCGATGCGGTACACAGGCTTCTCATTGCTGCGGCTTCTCTTGTTGTAGAGCACAGGCTCAAAAGCGTGCAAACCTCAGGAGTTGTGGTTCCCAAGCTCTAGAGCATGGGTTCATGGCGCACGGACTTGGCGGCCCCATGGCACATGAGATCTTCCTGGACCAGAAACCAAACCTGCGTCTCCTGCATTGACAGATTCTTAACCACTAGGCCGCAAGGGAAGTCCCTGGAGTTGTTCTTGATACAACTGGTTTCTTGTATCAACTCAACTCCAAAAGACTTAGATCCATGGGAATCTATCCTCTTCTTTGTTGTTGTTGCTCTTGTTGTTCAGTTGCTCAGTTGTGTCCGACTCTGTGACTCCAGGGACTGTAGCACACCAGGCTTCCCTGTCCATCATCAGTTCCCAGAGCTTGCTCAAACTCATGTCCATCAAACTGATGATGTCATTCAACCATCTCATCCTCTGTCGTCCCCTTCTCCTCCTGCCTTCAATCTTTCGCAGCATCAGGATCTTTTCTAATGCTAACTCCCATGAAATAAACTCAGGATCTTTTCTAATGCTAACTCCCATGAAATAAACTCCCTTAATTATCCATAAGTCATGACTATCCACTCTTATTAATAAATTCTGTAAATACATTTCAAAATAAAGGGCAGTTTATTATTTATTGTTTAAAATGAAGCCTCCTGGAACCAGAGGGACATTGTGAGGATCACTGTCAGATTTTGTAAAATGCCTTTGGTTTTTAATGGATAGGTACTATATATGATAATAAAAGAAATAGAAACAATATTCTTGAAGAACCCTGACACTGAGTTCGTCTTATTCTTAAAAAATAAGACAGTTCATCTTCAAGTCTTATGGGGACACTGAATTCAATTTGTTCTGAGAATGCCAAGCCTGATGAAAAAAGATGCTCATTATAAAAGCACTTTCTCCAGTTCCTGTTCTGTTCAATATGTATTACTCTTAACTTTGGTTTATATTGAAGAGTTGAGCATCATTTGTAAATGTGCAATGGTAATAATTGGAATCTGAACCTTATAAAAGTATTACAGTGACATAGGAATGTTTTTCAAATAAGGCATCACAAACTTTGCAAATGTGCTCATTCGTGTGCTCATGCAGTTATGTATACATATATATGAGAGAGAGAGAAAACAGGAAAAGGAGCTATGGAGTAAGACTAATGCTATGATCATACCTGTATGTGGGTTGTGCTTGTACTGCCCTTACAAATCACCTTTGAATACCTATTTCCTGTGGTTCTCACTAGAAACCTTGGAGCTAGGTGAGAAGATGAGGCTTGTCTAGCTCTCTGGCCCTGGGCACTGTAACATTCAAAAGCAATCAGACTTTTCAGAGGACAACAGAGTTTGGCAGATGGGAAGGCATCAACAGTTTCCTTCTGGAGACAAAAGGACAGACCCCATGAAAGCTCAGGAAGCACTGAACCGGAAGCAGTGTTCCCTATCAGGTCCCAAAGGAGATTCCCAACTGCTTTTCCTTTAAACATCTAGGTTAGGGCTTCCCTGGTGGTAAGGAATCCACCTGCCGATGCAGGAGACACGAGAGATGTGGGTTTGATCCCTGGGTCAGGAAGATCCGCTGGAGAAGGAAATGGCAACCCACTCCTGTATTCTTGCCTGGAGAATCCCATGGACAGAAGAGCATGGTGGGCACACACACACACACACACACACACACACACACACACATCTAGATTTGGGGAAGGGGAAGGACACATTGGGATGCAGTGAGATTTGAAGGAGGCGTCTCACTGGAATTCTTTCTTCCTAAGCAATTTTCAGGAGCCAGCAGGGACTAAGAGAGTAACACAAGCCCCAAGAGATAGTAAGGTACAAGTGAAGAGTCTTTCAAAATCCAAAATTCGTGCAAAGGCTCCTGTAGTCAGGCCTCTACGACACACATGTCTGATGTGCTATTAACTTTTTATAAATAAACAAGCTGCTTTGATAGAATCACAACCTAGAATCAAGCCATTGTCTCCAGAAGAGCTGCCCTAAGCCTGCCTCTGCAGATTCTCTGATCAATCCCTGCCTTATATGAGATGATTACTCTTTTCTAGCTTTTCTTGAAATCTCACTTTTCAGAAATGCCAGGCTGTCTCAAATGTGGCAGCCTAGCAACTTTCTCCCTATAGAAAACTCCACCTTGTCATTCTGCCATCTCTAAATCTAATTTAGAATTGCTTTTCTGGTTTTTACAACTCTTCATCGGCTTGCTCCTCCCTCCCTTTCCAAATTCATTTCTCCTTCTCTTCATCAATCTGTCACCTTCAGCTCCACCCCCTCACTCCACTTCTTGGCTTTTCAGGCAGTTACTGTTTGAATGAGAAGATTGAAAATCTCATTTATCATTTTTGAGAAGTCTCACAGGGGCGTACTGCAAATCTTCCCTCACACCCGAGGAAGAGAGAGAAAGCGCAACACCTAAAAATGAATCTCTAAAGAGAGAATTGTCCTAAAATAGAGCGGAATAATAAATGGATGCTGCTGTGCTTTCTTACCAAACAAAACTCACAGTGAATCTTCCCTTTTGTAGTTGAGCTACTATCAAAGGGCTCAATTCTGGAAATATTCCACAAATTTCTAAATTCCCTTTTAAAATATAAAGTCTGCGCTACTCAAACCGTTGCAACAAATCTGCAGCCGAAACAGCTGCAAAAACAAAGCCCCACTCTCATTTGGTACTGACACTGCCCTGGTCCATGCCACACCACCTCACAGACTTGACAATCCAAACATCTGTTATAAGGCACACTCTAATGCTACTTGCACTCACATTCCTTCCTTCCACGAGCCTGACAGATGGATGAATTCCTAATGGCCCTAGGTGACAGTCACAGGGTTGTAACAGCCACCTCCTTCTTAGCAAACACTGCTTGCCCCTCCAGGCAGCAAAACTGAGATAACTGCAGAGTTATGGGTAGTGACATAAATTGGGGATCTAGGCTCAGAACCCAACTTCGTCTGCTGGCAGGAACACCTGCCTGCTGGCAGGCAACAGTGTCTTCATCCTGCCATGCTCACGTGCTGCAAGTGACAACAGGCAATGAAACACAAAGGAAGAGAAAGATACGCCCCCAGGTACCACCCAAACGGTGACCAAGTGTTTTGTCTGAACCACCTTGTGGCTGATGGAGATTGAACTGCAGGCTTCCTGGAAGACTGACTACCACCCTGTTAGGATCTTTGCTGATCATCACCTAGGGTCTTTTGTCTTCGGAATGCAATGAAAAGTAACTCTCAGAAAGGAAGGTGGTATAAACTGAGAAATTCAGGCTATGTCAGAATAGTGTGGATGGATATGCTCTGCTAGCAGGCTTCCATTTCACTCTGTAACAGGAAGGAAAAGCGATGCAACTCCTAGAAAAATAGAACATGAAAACTGCTGCCAGCGAAAAGAATTTTTACTACCGAGTCACACAGACTGGGGTCTCCACTTACAGATGGTGATTAACATAGACTATGGACTAAACTATGTGGACACATACAGACCAGAAGTCTCTGTGTCCTTATGTGGACTCTGTTTGGGCTTCTTTCCTCATGCCCTTTTCTTACATTCTCATGTTCCAATCTTGCTTTCTGCTCTAAGTTGGCATAAGATTCAAGTTTCTAAGGGTGTCAGGCTGTGAGTGTAGAACTGATTCCATTCTAATTTTATTTCGGTATATAAAATGTAATGTAGAATGAAGTACGCTTGTGTCATCTTTGAAACAGGCTATGAAGAATATTCTTCTAATGAAGCATCTACTTCCCATAGCTTTGTGGCTTCTGACATGACAATAGAAAGTGATCCGTTTCTATTTGCATTAAAATGTATCCATAGTCTTGGCATGTCCCTTTTTGAAATCTGCCAATACTCTTGTCTTTTCTACTATCAAACCCACGGATGAAAAGTTTGCATGCTGTTCAGTTTAACAGCTTCTCTAATGGAGGTGCCCTCTACACCACCTTTTCCCCTCTTGCCAACTGCTATCCTGTCTCATGTTTGACTTTTCATACATATTCCCTAATTCTAACATTTCTATTTGCTTTCTTCCCTCTTTTATTTCCTCACTAATTCTCTGGAAGGGATAAGATTCTATCACTGTTATTGCTATTTCCTTTTTTCTATCTAAATACTGGAAGCGTGGAGCTGAAATATATGAAAAATGATGACCAATTCTATAAATATCAAAAGGTGAGAATTATGTGGAAGCTGGTCCAGGAATCCTAATAGATTGTGTCCATTTGTCATGAGCCACATATGATAGGGGCAAGAAGCAAAATCCAGTGCCATTATTTTTCAAGTCTGTGCTTGGGGAGGGAAAGGGTGGAGCCCACAGCTCCTCTTCTCCACGTGTGACCAGAGAGCAAAGCCTGGCGGGTGGGAAGCCAGCAATCAGCAGTAGTGGGCTGCGAACGACTTCAGCTAGGGAAGGAGGAGGGTCTCTCCAGTCAACAGCTGAGGAGCAGGACTCTTAAAACCAGTGTTGCCTTTACTGAAAGAGCAGAGGGCAGGGTTTCCCAGATGCTGGTGAGTAGGAGAATCAGGTCAACTGCTAACAAATTCAGATCCCCAGTGCCACCTCCAGAGTCTCAGGGCCTGGGAATTTTTTTTTTTAATCATCATCTACAGTGATTCTGATGCTGCTGTACCAAGTCCAAGTGAGTGCGTGCTCAGTTTCGCTCAATTCTTTGTGACCGGATGGACTGCAGCCTTCCAAGCTGCTCTGTCCATGGGATTCTCCAGGCAAAAATACTGGAGTGTGTTGCCATTTCCTAGATTAGGGAATCTTCCCAACCCAGAAATCAAACTGGCATCTCCTGTGTCTCCTGCACTGGCAGGCAGATTCTTCACCACTGTGCCATCTGAGAAGCCCTAGCTGTGCCAGGAACCATACTTTAAAAATCCCTGGCTGGGGTGCAGCATCTCTGACTTTAAAATACAAAGAGTATGATGATTATGTGGGTGGTAAGACTATGTCTCTTAGAGACTGGACTTTCTTTTTAGCCTTTAAAAAATGTACCCATGAAATTAAATTATTTAGGGACTATTTAACTAAGACACTTCCATCTTCTGATATTCTAACATCTTATCAAGCAATGTACCCTAATTTGTGGCATTCTAAATATGATCCTCATAAATTGTACAACACAGAGAATATAGCCATTATTTTGTAAGAACTGTAAGTAGAGTAAACTCTTACAGACCAGAGTCTCTATGTCCTTATGTGGACTCCTTTTGCTCTTTTCTTATACTCTCATTTTCACAATTTTTTCCCCAAAATATTGTGAATCACTATATTATAACCTGTGAATGAGTGAAAGTCACTCAGTTGTGTCCAAATCTTAGAGACCCCATGGACTATATAGTCCATGGAATTCTCCAGGCCAGAATACTAGAGTGGGTAGACTATCTCTTCTCCAGGGATCTTCCCAACCCAGGGATCTAACTGGGGTCTCCTGTATTGCAGGCAGATTCTTTATCAACTGAGCTACCAGGGAAGACCATTATGACCTGTAACTTATATAAAAATACCTAAATATTTTTCCAAAATATTGTGAATCACTATATTCTAACCTGTAACTTACATAATATAAAAATATAAAAACACCTAAAAAATAAATAAATGAAAATAAATAGATATGATCCTCATTTTAGAAAGAACCATGATCTTTGTTGTTGCAATAGTTATTTATATTTGTTGCTATTTCATTCTTTAAATAAAGAAAAGCCCACATGAAGACAAACATCCAATTCCTACTTCTCTCAGAAATAAAATAATCCTGACTATCACGGAGCCTAGGCAATGCCAAGCCTGCCTGGGAGCGGCTGGTCAGAATGCCTGAACCTGACCTGGAAGGAATAATTGTTCTCCCAGAGGCCTGCTGTATACATTGCCATTTCCTACACGGGTTCTGACGCTCAGGAACCCTGTGCTCTGGTGCTTCTTCATTGGCGTCCATTCTAATCGTTGCTTCATAGTGGGCCACAAGCTGTCAGTGTGAAGATGGACTTCACCACAGCGCAAAAGCACCTTTTACGAGGCACACTTTTGCAGTCAGATGGAGGATTTGAGTGGCACAAGATACAGTAACTGCTAGAGGCAAGAGCAGTAAACCTAGAGAACTAAATCGAAGGAAAAGAGTTGCGGAGGAGTAAATTTAACCATATGCATTAGATTGGCAACATTTCTTAGGTCTTCTTGGTAGGATTCTCAGACTTTGTCTAAAGAAGACAGTGCTACTGCCTTCCTCCAAAATTCATATTCTGCCATTGTCTGCAGGTCAAGGTGAAAGTTAGCTTTGAAAGAATCAGCTATAAATCTAATAAGTGGCAAAGAAACAGATGGTTTTTTTTAATGGAAAAGTGATTTCTTTTAGACAGACTGCAAAAATGTGCTGACCATAAATCACAGTTACAGGGTAATACTCGAGATATGCAAGAACACTATTGAATTCTAAAACTATTTTCAGAAATATAAATACATAGGTGTTTTTTTTTTCTTTTTTTCTTCAAAGCTCTAAACTGAATCATCACTAAATTAACACATTACTGAGAGGTTAAAGCAAACTGGAGCCTTATACCCCTGGTTATGTAAGCATTAAAAAGTCGACTACAGGGTCTCTTCGAGCTTTCTGTCTTTCTGGTAGGCATTTCAACCCTCTTGCCTTATATTGCATCTCCCTCTGCTGCCCACACCCTCAGTAGCAATGGCAGAGCTAGACAATCTGTGGATAGGGAGAGAAGTAGTAAGTCTAATATGAGCAATCAGACTGGGAGGAAACTAGTGTTTTCCTCTTGGTAATCAGAGGATTTGACGTGCACATATCTTCATATATTTCTTATGGTTGCCATAGGCACTGACCCGGGGCTGATATCCTCTTTTATCTTCAAATTCTCTCCCTAAGCACATGCAGACTATTTAACAATGACAATAGTAACCCTGTGTACTGAGCACTGGCCAGGGAAAATTGAATGGCATTGATTCCAAAGGTGAAGTGGTCTGAAAGTTACAACGAGGAGTTTAAGCCCTATGTTTCTGGACTGTGGGAGAAATAGCAACCTCTTCCAGAGATTACATGAAAAATAGACCTGGAGGAAATAGCAGAAGATGGAATTTAAGGCAAGAAGGTTGTTGAGAGTGTAAAAAAGCTAATTATGTACCGATTATGGTAACACAAGACAAATGCTTAGACAAATAAGCCCCAAGTTTTCCGTGGCTAGTTTTCTCAATCCAGGTTAACAGTCTAATGCAGACATTCTGTGTTGGCTCCAACTTTCCCTGTGGAGTAGCTCAGAGACCTAAGCTCCTTCCATCTTGTGACTCTGCCAACCCCTACAACTGCGGAATCTTTCCTATTTGAGCAGGAGTAAGAGAGCAGGGAAAGCACAGATTCTTTTTAAAAGCCCATCTGGGAGGTGCCATAAAACGCTTCCTCATTCCATTGGTGAGCACTAGTCAAGTGGCCACCTCTGGATGTAGGAAGGACTAGCAGAGGCTGTTCCTGCCAGCAGGGGCCTCCCAGTGACTTCTCTGCCCTAAAATTGGGGAGCAGCTGTCCTCTTGTTTCTCCCACCGCTGCTGCAGGAGCCTCTTCATCTCTTCTTACAAGCATGGGTGCGTCTCACAATTCTGTTCCAGACCTGTCTCTTCTCACTTTGCACATTCTTCCCCAGTGATATCATCACGGCTCTGATTGATTTTCAACTACTTGCTACTAACTCTCTGATCTTCATCTCCAGCTATTTACTAACAACTCAAAACCCTTCAGGACTCTCATAACCTTGAGATTAACGTGCATTGTAACTACAGTTATCTGTTTACCCTTTTGCTTGCAGCTCCCTGCTTTTCCTGAAGAACTAGAGCCATGGATCAAACATGATTTCTGAGCACCAAAGAAAAGTTATGACCAACCTAGATAGTATATTCAAAAGCAGAGACATTACTTTGCCGACTAAGGTCCGTCTAGTCAAGGCTATGGTTTTTCCTGTGGTCATGTATGGATGTGAGAGTTGGACTGTGAAGAAGGCTGAGTGCTGAAGAATTGATGCTTTTGAACTGTGGTGTTGGAGAAGACTCTTGAGAGTCCCTTGGACTGCAAGGAGATCCAACCAGTCCATTCTGAAGGAGATCAGCCCTGGGATTTCTTTGGAAGGAATGATGCTAAAGCTGAAACTCCAGTACTTTGGCCACCTCATGCNGTATTCAAAAGCAGAGACATTACTTTGCCGACTAAGGTCCTTCTAGTCAAGGCTATGGTTTTTCCTGTGGTCATGTATGGATGTGAGAGTTGGACTGTGAAGAAGGCTGAGTGCTGAAGAATTGATGCTTTTGAACTGTGGTGTTGGAGAAGACTCTTGAGAGTCTGTTGGACTGCATGTAGATCCAACCAGTCCATTCTGCAGGAGATCAGCCCTGGGATTTCTTTGGAAGAAATGATGCTAAAGCTTAAGCTCCAGTACTTTGGCCACCTCATGCAAAGAGTTGACTCACTGGAAAAGACTCTGATGTTGGGAGTGACTGGAGGTAGGAGGAGAAGGGGACAACCGAGGATGAGATGGCTGGATGGCATCACAGACTTGATTGATATGAGTCTGAGTGAACTCCAAGAGATGCTGATGAACAGGGAAGCCTGGCATGCTGTGATTCGTGGGGTCGCAGAAAGTCGGACACGTCTGAGCTACTGAACTGAACTATTAGAGCAAGACTCCATTATTTTTCTCACTTTGTTCCCTTCTCCTGCTCCATATGAAATTCCTCTTGCCTTTTCCCTATTGACCATATTCTACACAAATTAGTTGATATTCTTAGTAATATCTATTCATTCTAGAATTTTGTTCTGGCTGGATGATTTTGCCAGCTAGATGTTTAAGCCTTTTTTTTTTTTTTTTTTTTTTTTTTTAGGGCTCAGAGTATGTCAATATTGAGATATTTGCCTCAGTTCAGTCCAGTTCAGTTCATTTCAGTCACTCAATCGTGTCTGACTCTTTGCAACCCCATGAACTGCAACACGTCAGGCCTTCCTGTCCATCACCAACTCCCAGAGTTCACTCAAACTCACATCCATCGAGTTGATGATGCCATCCAGCCATAGAGTCAGACACGACTGTGCACCTTCACATTCTTTCTTTCCATAGTTCCTTTTGGAGAAGTAAATGGCAATCCATTCCAGGGTTCTTGCCTGGAGAATCCTGTGGAAAGAAGGGCCTGGAGGGCTACAGTCTATGGGGTTGCAGAGAGTCGGTCACAACTAAGCAACTAACACACACACACACACACATGGGTTTATTATCCTTTCTTCTCCTGTCCAATATCATTTTAAAGTCTCACGTTTGTTTCTATTTCTTTAAAACTGTTAAGAGAACTATTTAAAACACCAGTTTAAAGCAGAGGAGCACTCAAAAGACCACCTAACAGCAAGGTAACATGGTGTCGAACAGATCTCCTAAGTACCTATCCTGTAGACATAAAAATGTTATATAAAAGCAACTAGCATATAAAAGCAACTTCTGTAAACTAATCAATAAAACTTAGGTAACAAGGTACTCTCATAAGCCACAAACTACAGGTAGTCATGAAGAGTAACGATGTCTGTATGATAATTTTAAAAAATATATTTTAAAATGGAGCAAGACAATAATAAAAAAAGCATGAACTACTCTTGTGACAGATGGTGACTGTAGCCATGAAATTAAAAGACGCTTACTCTTTGGAAGAAAAGTTATGACCAATCTAGAGAGCATATTGAAAAGCAGAGACATTAGTTTGCCAACAAAGGTCCATCTAGTCAAGGCTATGGTTTTTCCTGTGGTCATGTATGGATGTGAGAGTTGGACTGTGAAGAAAGCTGAGTGAGGAAGAATTGACTGAGAATTGACTACCAGGCTCCTCCATCTATGGAATTTTCCAGGCAAGAGTGCTGGAGTGGATTGCCAGTTCCTTCTCCTAGCAATAAACCCATACAATGTAAAAATTGTTTATGCAGACTAATGAGCCTGGTGAAAATGAAANAGGAAGAATTGACTGAGAATTGACTACCAGGCTCCTCCATCTATGGAATTTTCCAGGCAAGAGTGCTGGAGTGGATTGCCAGTTCCTTCTCCTAGCAATAAACCCATACAATGTAAAAATTGTTTATGCAGACTAATGAGCCTGGTGAAAATGAAAAATCAAAAGAGACATAACTATTACAGTTTTAAAAATTTTAAGTTTGAACTAATATTAGGTTTATAAAAAGTTACAGAAATATTACACAGAATTTCAGTTTACACTTAACCCAACCTCCTCTACTGTTATCTAGTACAGAAATAACACATTTACCAAAAGCTACAAATTAATGCTAGATAATTAGAACAGGGAAACAGGGCCCAAAATGGCAGTCAAGAATGGTGACAGGCTACAGGAAAACTTACTCACAGTCCTTTCCCTGATTGGACCTGTGTTCATGCTTCATTTGCAAGACGTCCCCCTTCGCTGATTGGTCTCAGGCTTATGTCTCATTTGCATAAGGGAAATCACGGACTGGAGTGAAAACCTCTGGCAGGAAAACATGCCCCCTTCCCTGATTGATCTTGAGCTCATGCCTCATTTGTATAGGATACAACCAATCGAGCCCCAGGAACCATCAATGAGGAAACCAAGATGGTTCAAAACCATTACAAAGTGGGTTAGTCTGCTTTCCTGGGTCTAGAGTGTATTGCGTAATAAATCCTGCCTGCTTGAGCTATCCTGGCCTGTTGTCTCAATTCTTTCCTACAAGGAGACAAGAACCAAGAGAGAAGAATTGACTCAACATGAACAAGGGCCCAATAATGTTATGTAAACTGTAGACTTTCATTAGTTTTATTTCCTCCAGTTATGATCTTTTTTTTTCTGATTCAGTATTCAAAAATTTCACATTACATTCTTGGTAATTCCCTAGGTTTTCCTTGTCTTTCATAACCTTGACAAATTTGATGGACCCTGGTTATTTGTTTCATATCAGCTCCCTCAGTTTTGGATTGCCTGACATTTTCTCATGATTAGAATGAAGAAACATATATTGATTAGATTGTCTCAGAAATTCTGTGTCTTCAGTGCATAACATCAGGATGTCAACATATCTCATTATATGTTGCAAGATGTGTATANCCTATCCACGAATTTCCCAGCCAGCTCCAACTCTTCAGAGTCTCAGGTCAGATGACCTGCTTTAGAGGCAATGGGGAGAAAAAGCCCGAGAAGATGCCAGCAGGAGGAAGGTTCGTGCAGACAGACACCCATTGTTCCATGGGAACATTCAGAGTGTAGGGGAGGGCAGAGGGGACACCATGTACAGAATCATGTATTGCCTTTGAAGGACATCCAGAATCAGGGAGCCCTGAGACCCCAAACTGAGTTTCTAGGTCCTTCACCTACATCCTTGTTCTCTGACACCCAAAGGCTTCTCAGGCAAGCACCTGGACAGCCCTCATCTTTGGGAGCCCCTGGCCTCAGGGGTGAGCCTGACCGGGCAGAGTTTGTGCAGTAAACACCCCCAGGAGCAACCTCAAGCCAAACAGTCAGGAGGTGGGGCTCAAACACCCAGCTTCCTCGGATCTCAAGCAGGACAGTTCTCCCAGGGGACGCAGTGGCACCAAGTCCCAGGGGCCGAAAGCAGTGACCTGTTCATTAATACACNCAGCCAGAGAACTAGCCTAGGCCAAGATAAATGCATTAGGAAGCAAAAGAGGAATGCAGCTCAATGGGCAGTGAAAATCAATGAGTGCAAATTGGCCCATTTTGCCTCACTGACTTGTACTGTCCATTAAGCCCTATTTTCTGGTTCATGGTTGTTCACTTCATTTACTTTCTAATCCTCCTTTTGCCAGCTTGGCACATCTCCAGGTTAGTGCAATCCTGTTAATTGCCATCGCCTGCTACTGACTAACTGTGACACAGGCCTTATCACCTCGNATTTTCTGGTTCATGGTTGTTCACTTCATTTACTTTCTAATCCTCCTTTTGCCAGCTTGGCACATCTCCAGGTTAGTGCAATCCTGTTAATTGCCATCGCCTGCTACTGACTAACTGTGACACAGGCCTTATCACCTCGTTACAGGGATTGGACATGAAACTCTACACATGGAACCCAGCATGAGGCCTACTTCATTCAGGATTGGGACTTAAATCAGACATGATCTCACAGCTTCTTGGGAATGGAGATTTTCCATGTCCTCATACCTCCAAAGGAGCTGGGATTTGCTTTGGCTCACTTGACTTTTACAGTCTCATTGCCACAGTGATCACTGCAGTATATTAGATATTAAAGCTGGAAAAGTGGAATATTCTATGATGGGACAGTTTTAAAAATTTTCTTTCCCTGTGGAATCCAGGCCACCTAATCACTTGGTAAAGAGTGTTAGTGAATTTATTACACTGTGTCATAACCACTGATCTCTGTGTTTTGTTTTGTTTTTTCATTAAAGTGAGCTTTATAAGTACAAAAAGTTATGTGGTTTTATATTTTATTCTCAGTCGCTAGTCTGACCAATGATAATTTGTTGATTCAATATACTAAATAGCATTAATGGAGCAACTACCACAAGCTGGCTCATTCTCAAGATAGTACTACAGGGCTCACTACTATTATTTCAATATATTTGATGATGGAATGGAAGGTCACAGAGGTTAAATTGCTCATCTGTGATTGGCAAAGCTAGAATGCAAGCTCAGGATGCCTGACCCTAAAACCTCTAGCTTTTTTTCCTACCTTATATTAAAATGATTTAACAGATTTGATTTCAAAATGAAGTCATGAAAAGTGAATCACATATATCAAAACATTTTCTGGTAAACTGAAAACAAATTACAAAGTTTTTGTCTGCATAAAATTGCTGGAAAACACATATTATTCTTATTTTATATTTTACTTTTAATGAAGTATCTAATAATGCAAAATCAAAAAAAAAAATCCTGCTCTTTTGAGAACATTTCAACTCTTCTATTTTTCCCCTATGTGGTCTGTTTACTTATTCAAAGAGAAAAAAGCTTGGGGCTAGACTTGATATTTAGTAAGAAAATTCAGCCTCTCAAAAAATGTCTAGTGACTTTTACAGGAGAATCAATGTATACCTTTGGTGCACATTTGAAAAAAGTTTATTGGCTGAGTCTTTTTTAAAGTTCAAAACGTCACACTTTCCAAAAGGAAAAGTATTTAGATTAATTAAATTGAGAAATAAAGTCTTATTTTATAAGTGGCAATCACTATCAGATGACTCTTTAGGTCTGATTGGGACTACTATATTCTATCTTTTGGTTTTTGAATCAAAATATAATTGACTGTAGAATCACTTCCTCATATGGAATTACACAGCATGTTGGCTTTTCATAGACACTTATACATGTGTGTTTGACTCCTTGATCCCACATAGGCTTTGTTTGCTTTTTTTCCAATACTTTAAGTGATGAGCTCTGAATGGCTCCTAGATGGACTCTAATTTGTGTAATTTTTTTCTATCACCTCAGTTCCTCTCAAAGTTTCAGTTGAATACATTTTTTTTTTTCACTTTGTGTCTCAGATTCCTGCATAAGCTTGTTTCAGTATTTGATAAATATTTTATGTGAGTTTATTTCTTAGTTTTTGTAATCAAAGAACTCCTATCATAGTGAGAAATTTTGAACTTAAAAAAAGGCTCAGCCGGTGCTTTTTTCATTTGCATAGATTTTGTGCACCAAATTTATACATTTGTAAATATATCCCTTTCTTTTGGTTTTTACCTTCCTAAAACCTCACTTTCCAACATATTGTCATATTCATCATTCAACTCCACAGCAAATTTCCAACTGTAAAGAAAATTTGTTATTTTTGTAATGCAATTACTGGAAATAGCAACCCACTCCAGTACTCTTGCCTGGAAAATCCCATGGACGGAGAAGCCTGGTAGGCTACAATCCATGGGGTCCCAAACAGTCGGAAATGACTGAGCGACTTCACTTCCTTTCTTTCTGTCTTTCTATTCTTCATTTTAATTCTGTTTCTGGCTGCCTTTAATCTAGTTGTGCAAAGTTATGTAAGATGTCTCCATTTTGGGAGGGGGGGATGGTCTCATGGTAAACATCAGATTTCCCAGGGGCAAGATAACAGATGGCAACATTTATCTTGCAACCCATGATTTTCTATCATATTTCTACCATCATTTTCATTTTTGTAGCATGGAATTCAGTTGAGAAATTTTGAACAACTTTCTTTTCCCTTTTCAAGAATGTTGATTTCAGATACTGAGAACCCACAAATTTTGTATTTGCACATACGGTAATTTTAGTAGGTTTCTGAGTGTGTGATTTCTTTCTTGGCCATGTCTGTGTACTGTGTACTGTGTTCTTCCAACAGCGAGGGTATGAGAAGAGAGCAGGGACAAATAGTCTGTATGAATCAAACTTTACCTGCTTTGACCTATTTATTTGCCCCTTTATTCAACAGGCAACTATTAATCAACTACTGATGTGGCCTGTCCCCTTGGATTTCTTGGTAAACATTACATTTTCAGATCATTGATATCGGATTTTTGGCTAACTCATTACTTGATCTAGTTACCTTCTGAGCCAGACTTGAGTTTGAGAAAGCTCTTTTCCTAGAAACTCTCTCAAATTTCCCCAAAGACTCCAATTCTTATGTTCACAAAGCAGAATGATTTTCATCTGAATAAAACACACACAAAAAAGCATTTTAATGATCTACATTATCTGATATAGTGGTCTTAGTTCAGATAGCCTGCTTTTGCAAGCACTCTTGTAATTTGAGGTCACAATATATATACAATGTTTAAGTTAGATCAGGCATTATAAAATGAAATGGAAGCAGGTTCTGTTGTTAAGCAAATGCTGTACTATTGAACACAGAAACAGCTTTCCCATTAAAATCAAATGAAAAGTTTGAATTCTACTTGTTAAATTGTACATCAAGATTCAGTAATTCAGGTTTGAATTTTGAATATATGATTTTGTGTTGTTTTAAATAAAAATATTTCAGTTAACTGAGCAACCAGTGAACTGTGATGTCAATATACAAGAAAAAGTACAGTTAATTGGCCTAAGAAGAGATATAGGTATGACAAGTCTTTTAAAAATATAATATTTATAAGCAAGTACTTATAATCTTATATGTAGGATGGTCCCTAGAAGTATAATAGTCTAATAAAAAAAAAAAAAGATGCAGAGAGATCCTTAAAAGAAGTGTTTCATTTTTCCCAGTATACTTTAGTTCTCAAACATATGTTAAAATGAGAATAATACTTTTGGAGCTGGTTTCAAAATAATTTATAAAATCAGTAATATTTTATTTTGAAGTTGTAGCTAGAGGAATGTTTACTATTTGATTTCATTTCATATGACTTAGACACACAGAATATTAGAAAGAAAAATACAAAGTAAGGAACTCTAATAAATTATTTTCCTCTTTTTGTTTCTGGGCAAATTAAGAAAATGGTGTTGATGTGACCCAACCTGCATATTTTCACAAATAAATTCCACTATTTACTTTATTTTAATGTTAACATCAGAAATCTAATAGTTTAATCAAGTGTATGACATATATCTTAGGGAGTAAAGACGGTTTTAGCCATATGGAAGCTTGTGCAATAAGAAAATCCTGATATCATTTAACCAAAAAAAATCCTTACTTANTTAATAATGCTCTCTTTATAATATTTAATATCATAGAAACACTTTGAACATTATAACTGTACAATATTTTATGCTCTCACATGCTAAATTATTATCCATGTGAAGATTTTGTCTGCAGCCATTATTAATGTGATATCTGACTAATGTTGATTTTTTATTTTCCTATTTTCTTCTCTTTTTAATTTTTAGAATGCTTATCTCCCTTATATTTAGCTACCTGTTTCTATTAATATAGATTAATTCACATTTGTTTTACCCTATGGATTATATTTTATTATTACATTACCATCTTCATAATTTTGTGGCTCAAGTTGTCCAAGCTTTGATCTTTAGAAGTTCCATCAAGTTGACTACCCTGTCCTTTAAGTATGCATGCTCAGTTTCTCAGTCATGCCTGACTCTTTGTGACCTCGTAGACTGCAGTACACCAGGCTTCCCTGTTCTTCACTATCTCCTGCAGTTTGCTCAAACTCATATTCATTGAGTTAATGATGTAATCCAAACCTTCTGTCATTCCCTTTTCCTCCTACCCACAATCTTTGCCAGCCTCAGGATCTTTCCCAGTGAGTTATGTTTTCATATCAGATGGCCAAAGTATTGGATCTTCAGCATCAGTCCTTCCAATGAATATTCATGGTTGATTTCCTTTAGGTTTGACTGATTTTGTTTCCTTGGTGTCTGAGGAACTATTAATAGTGTTCTCCAGAACCACAGTTAGAAAGCATCAATTCCTTGTCACTCAGCCTTCTTTATGGTCCAACTCTCACATCCATACATGATTACTAAAATCACATGTACACCACATCGTCTTAAGTCAATCATCTGTTTATAGGCACTTGCATTGTTTCTATTCTTGCTTATTGTAAGTAAAGCTTCAATGAACATTGGAGTACATGGATCTTTTTGAGTCAGAGTTATTGTTTTTGACAGATACATACCCAGAATTAGAATCACTGAATTATGTGGCAGTTTTATTTTCAGTCTATACTGTTTAAGGAATATCTATACTGTTTTCCTAGTGACTGCACCAGTGAAGTCCACACCTTCTCCAGCATTTATTATTAGAGTACTTTCTGATGATAGCCATTCTGACCAATGCAAGGTGAAACCTCCTTGTGATTTTGACTTGCATTTCTCTAACTAGTGATGTTGAGCATTGTCTCATGTGCCTATTAGCCATCTGTATGTGTTCTTTGGAAAAATGTTTATTTATAACTTTTGCCTCTTTTTTGATCGGGTTGTTTATTTTTTTGATGTTGAGTTATATGAGTTGTTATACATTTTGGATGTTAACCTCCTTGTAGGTAGTATCATTTGCAAATACTTTCTCCCATTTTATATATTGTGTTTTCATTTTGTCAATGATTTCCTTTGCTGTGCAAGTCTTAAGTTCAACGAGGTCTCATTTGTTTATTTTTGCCGTTATTTATTTTTAAGTGTGTTCCCTGGAGGGTATACCTTTGTTTTGGAGAAAATTCTGAATTTATTCCAAAATGGTTACATCTTTTATCTGTGCTACCAAAATCAAAGGGGATCTCTCTTGGCCCTTCTCCATGAAAGCATGGTGGGGCTTTTGGAGGCAAAATGTATTAAAGTTGGGAATTCAGCAGGCTTATAAGAGTACAGTCCATGGATTTTTTCTCATTGCCTTAGTAAGCCTTACTAAATCTCCAGTAATTTGTCAAAACTAATGTGTAAGTGTTTTTATTATCTTACTATATAGCTATATTTTGGGCGGCTCCAAAATCACTGCAGATGGTGATTGCAGCCATGAAATTAAAAGACGTTTACTCCTGGAAGGAAAATTATCACCAACCTAGATAGTATATTGAAAAGCAGAGATATAACTTTGCCAAAAAAGGTCCGTCTAGTCAAGGCTATGGTTTTTCCAGTAGTCATGTATGGATGTTAGAGTTGTACTGTGAAGAAAACTGAGTGCCGAAGAATTGATACTTTTGAACTGTGGTGTTGGAGAAGACTCTTGAGAGTCCCTTGGACTGCAAGGAGTTCCAACCAGTCCATCCTAAAGGAGATCAGTCCTGGGTGTTCATTGGAAGGACTGAAGCTAAAGCTGAAACTCCAATACTTTGGCCACCTCATGTGAAGAGTTGACTCATTGGAAAAGACTCTGATGCTGAGAGGGATTGGGGGCAGGAGGCAAGGGGGATGACACAGGATGAGATGGCTGGATGCCATCACTGACTCAATGGACATGAGTTTGAGAGAACTCCCGTAGTTGGTGATGGACAGGGAGGCCTGGCTTGCTGTGATTCATGTGATTGCAAAGAGTTGGACACGATTGAGAGACTGAACTTAACTGAACTGATATAGCTGTAGATCATTCTGCCCCAGGTAATCATATCTTGGCTGTGACTTTCTATACTTGCCTATTTTTCCAGATTTCAGGGTAATAGTTTGTCCTATTACCTTAGCTGTCCAACAAGTCTAACAAAAGTTTCTGATTTTCATTTCATTTTGCTTTTCTCTTAGTGTAAGAATGGGATTAATGCCTTTCAAGCGCTTCATGTGCCAGAGCTGAAAACAAAAGTGGTCTTAATGTTTTGTTTTAAAGTTGTTCTTTTTTTTTTTTTTTTTAAATCTTAGGGCATTATGTTCAGAATGATTTTTTGTACTTATAATATTCTTATTTGGGCTTCGCTGGTGGCTCAGACGGTTAAGTATCTGCCTGCAATGCAGGAGACGCAGGTTCTATCCTTAGGTGGGGAAGATCCCCTGGAGAAGAAAATGGCAACCCACTCCACTACTCTTGCCTGGAAAATTCCATGGACAGAGGAGCCTTGTAGGCTACAGTCCATGGGACCGCAAAGAGTCAGACATGAGTGAGCAACTTAATCTCAGTGCATTATGATCAGAATGAATTTTTGTACTTATAATATTCTTCTTTATTAAAGTTAATCATGCATGCTTTTAATCTAGTATATGATCTACTTTGTGAATATATTCTAGGCTCTTGAGAAGACTGTGTAGAATGTCATGTTCAATATACATCATAAAGTCTACTTTGTTGATTTTGTTGTTAGACTTTTTCCGCTTTATCTATTTTTTCATCCACTTCATCTGTCTTGTACTGAGTGTGATGTATTAAAGCTTGCTATTATTATTATGTTTATATTTGTGTCTTACCACATCTCTTTCAGTATGCACATCGTTAAGGTGATTTATGTGTTATGTGTTGATTTACAATATTGTGTTGGTTTCAGTGTTACAGTAAAGTAAGTCTATTATATGTATACATATATACACTCTTTTATAGATTACTTCCCTATATAAGCCATTACAGAGTATTGAGTAGAGAAGATTTAAGTATCTCAGTAGATGTTTCTCCATAGAAGACATACAGATGGTTCAAAAGCATATGAAAATATTCTCAACTTCAATAATTATTAGAGAAATGCAGATAAAACTACAATGAGGTTATCGCCTCACACTGGTCATAATAGTGAAGTGAAATGAAAGTCGCTTAGTCATGTCCAACTCTTTGTGACCCCATGGACTATACAGTTCATGGAATTTTCCAGGCCAGAATACTGGAGTGGGTAGCCTTTCCTGTCTCCAGGGGAAGAAAGGGATTTGATTCCTTCCCATCCCAAGAATTGAACTGGGGTCTCCTGCATTGCAGGCAGATTCTTTACCAACTGAGTTATGAGGGAAGACCACTGGTCATAATGGCCATCATAAAATTTTCTATAAACAATAAATTCTGTTGAGGGTGTGGAGAAAAGGCAACCCTCCTACACTGTTGGTAAGATTGTAAATTGGTACAGACACCATACTGGACAGTATGAAGATTTCTTAAAACACTGAAAATAGAGCTACTGTATGATCTAAAGTTCCTACTCCTGGGCATATATCTTGAGAAAATCATTATTTGAAAAGATATATGCACCTCAGTGTCCATTGCAGTATAATTTACAATAACCAGGACATGAACTCAACCTAAATGCCCATCAGCAGGGGAATAAATAAAGATGTGATGCATATATACAGTGGAATGTTGGTCAACTATAAAAATAATGAAATACCATTTGCAGCACATTGATGGACCTAGAAATAGTTATACTGAGTGACGTAAGGCAGACAGATTAAGACAAATATCATATGATTCTGATTCTATGTGGAATCTAAATAAATAAATACAACAAATGAACTCACTTACAAAACAGAAATAGAGTACAGATGAAGAAAATAAACTTATCTTTACCAGGGGTAAGTTGTGGGGATAGGGTTCAGAGGGATAAATTGGAAGACTGAGATTGATACATACACACTACTGTATATAAAATTGATAGCTAATAAGGACCTACAATATAGCATGCACCCTTCGATAGGTCAGCTGGTAGAGTGGAGAACTGTAGATGAATGTCCATGGCCATCTTTAGATTATTGGTTTGATTATGGCTTGAAGGAGACTGACTTGTTTTTTGCAGGCTTCCCTGGTGGCTCAGATGGTAAACAATCTGCCTGCAATGGGGAAGACCCAAGTTTAGTCCCTGGGTTGGGAAGATTCCCTGGAGAAGGAAATGGCAACCATTCCAATATTCTTGCTTGGGAAATCTCATGGACAGAATAGCCTGGCAGGATAGAACAAGGAACTCTACTCAATACACTTCAACGGCCTATATGAATCACTATATTAAGCCTTTCTGTTTTACTGTTTTAGATGTGGGTCATATACAACAGGTCTTTTCTGGGAGCCATAGTGAAAATTTTTTTTTTAACGGTTGATTTTTATATCTTACTGTTATAACTGATATGATTTTTCTAATCTTGTAGTAATATTTTATAATTTTGTGTTTTTATTTTGCTGCATTTCTTTTTCTACAAGATATATATTCTTTTCTCCTTTACCGTTTTGTTGTTTATTTAGGAAGGTTTATATTTTTCTGTAATTTTTACCTTTTTGTTTATATTTAATGACCTCAGACCTTTAAAAATTTAGTTTATCATTAATTGTGATATCCTTTAATACAGAGCGTTTACCTATATGATAAACTTTTCACTTTCTCTTTTCCACTGTCATCACTTTTAAATGTTTTAAAATTCTCACCAGTAATACTTGATTGAAGTGTATTCATCCTGTTGAAATCTAATGGTCTTACTAGTATATGACTTGAAGTTGATTTTCCTTTGTAAATTTTTTCAAGTTTTCTTTCTATTTATGAAAATTTTCTTGGGTCATAGTATTTTTGTTTGTTTATTTTGACAATTTAAATAAATTTGATTCTCTCTATTTTCATCTCTGCTAACCTTTTTCCTTTTTTCTGTTATAGTCCTTCTTTTGACTGCATTTTTTTTTATATTTTCAGTGTTCTTTATTAAGTTTCCATATGAATCTAATCTCCATGGGAACTTTCGGAATTTAGCCATCTCTAAAATTTTGTGATTTTATACCCTATGTTTCTGGTTTCAATTTCTTCATTTGTCATTCTTTTTATCCATTTTTCAGTTTTTAAAATATTTGACTTAACATAGTTTTACATGTATTTGATGCTTGTTTGAGTATATTTAACTCTAGAGTGTTGATTTATATTTCCTTTTGGCTCATAACATTTTCTTTGGGTATTGTTCTTCATTTGATGTGTTTGGAATTTTGTTTTTAGATTTTCTGCTATAGCTACACAAAGACTTTATTTTCCTCTTACTGATTTTTATGATAATAAAATGTATCATGATATTATTAGTTTAATGGTGCCCTCTTCTGTCAGAACAGCAAAGTCCAGTAACTTTAGTATCTTTTTTAAAAAAAGTTTGTTACAGACATGTGAGAGGTTTTTTGAGAATTCCAAATTAATGGTTTATGTTTGTCTTTCAATACTTTAAAAACCTGTCTTTTCTTCATACCAGTTGCCAGAGGACTTTATCCCCTTCCTTTTGCCTTTTTTTTTTTTTTTCCCTCACAAAGAATCCTTGCATTGAAAGAATTGGCCTTTAAATCATGCAATCCTTTAACATTTTACTTACTTCTTTAAATAGCACATGTAGCCTTGAATTATACCTGTTCACGTAGCTGATAGTTTGAAATCTTTCCCTGTAGACCATG
Source organism: Neotragus pygmaeus (assembly GCA_006410875.1). NCBI lineage: Eukaryota > Metazoa > Chordata > Mammalia > Artiodactyla > Bovidae > Neotragus > Neotragus pygmaeus. The sequence goes on along the minus strand of SJYV01039752.1, from coordinate 159,421 downwards.
ATTTAATCGATCTAGACACTTTTCCAGTGATTTTGGTTTAGAGGAGATTTAATCTTGGTGGTTATTCAGTATGCTTATGGTCCTTCACTAGTCTCTCTCTTCTGTCCACACTGCTGATTTTTTTGTCTGCATTTGTTCTTCCGAAACCCTTGCAGCTGGGCTGAGGTAGGGTGGCAGCCCAAGATGCTAAGCACAGCAATTTGGTGATATCTTACTTTTTACTTACTGCTGGTTATTTATTTATTTTGCTATATTGCAATTTGACATCATCTGTCATTAAGTTATGCTAATTATGCAGCTTGACACTGAAATTGTTTCTTTCAGTCTTGTTCTTTTATGTTAGCTGGCAAGAATATTTGGAGACATGGTTTATCATGCACGCAGTATTGTTTATCATGCACTCAGGTTCATCAAGCACCCACAAGATATGTTCTTGGATACATGTCTTAAGACAGAGCTAAGAGTGTCATTTAAAATAAGCATTAGATTTGAATACCTTTTATCTCTGGGCAAAAAGAAGATCACTAAAGAAAGAAAAAGTACATATCAATTTAAAGAAGAATATCTATGAGTTAGAAATAAGAAAGATAAAACAGGCTGCATTCAAATATACTGTTTCCCATAAGTAGAGCTGGTAAAAGCTTTTTTGGAATCACTACTTGAGAAAGATACTATGGAAATTTTGGATGCTATAGATCTTTAGCAGTTATATAATTCAAAATGTAGATAAGATAAATTTCCTTTTATCACCCATACAATTCTAAAGATCTATAATTTTTGATTTTCAAGTGCCTAGATACCAAATTTTTAATTTATTTTACTTTTATAAATTACATCCTGCATTTGTTACTTTCTTATTCACTCTTCTTTTTCTATGTTTCTTGCTATATTTAGCTAACCATCTATTTATACTTTACCCTCTATATTGTCTCTTTAACTTGTAATACTCAATAATTTTTACATCCCTTAAATCTGCTACTGTAGTAATTCATATGTAGAACCCTATTAATATATATTTGACAGACATAGTCTCTGCATGCACTTTATTACTCATCATTAATATTTTGACAGATACTTATTTTGAAATTGAAGATGATAGACACTATTGGACTAAATAGTTTCATTTATTCTTAAAATTAAAACAAACTTTGCAAAATACTGTTATGTGAAAGTCTCTCAGTAGTGTCTGACTCTTTGCAACCCCAAGGACTATACATTCCGTGGAATTCAACACGCCAGAATAATAGAGTGGGTAGGCTTTTCCTTCTCCATGGGATCTGCCTCACTCAGAGATCAAACCCAGGTCTCCTGCATTGCAGGTGGATTCTTTACCGACTGAGATATCAGGGAAGCCCTAAATACTGTGATATTTGAAATCAAATTTCTTTGTTCAAGTCATGGATACAGTAATGTTTAGTAGCTATCTGAAGTGATTTATACTTTAAAGTAATGTACTAAAATTTTAGTATTCAATTTAGTATTTATATTCTACCTCAATTTTTGGAAGATAAGTAAAGAAAATGTTTAAAATAAAAAAAATAAAATTAATCACTGCATTATTATAAGTACTATAAATAGCAGAGCATATATGAGCAAATAAATCCTATACCTCAGGGATTAAGAATATATGATTTGGAGCCAGAATGCCTAGACTTAACTATTGTACCTGTTACTAACTAGTTGTGTCAGTTATTTTCTCTCAGTGCCTCAGTTTTCTCATCTATAAAATTTGAATAAAAATCCTAATTAATAAGATTATAGTAAAATTTAGTAAATGAATGTAAGCTTTTTACAATTTTCCTCACTAAAATCATAATGAATTCTAGCATTTCATTTCATAATCTTCTTTATTATGTGATTTTATACTAAAGTGAAAGAAGTTGTAGCTGTTTAAAGTGATTCAACATTATATGACACCTGTGCATACACATATGTCAAAACAATATGATATCAAAGAATATTAAAATGCACTATACTAGGTTTTTAAGTTTAGCATAATCTTTCTTTCTTTTTTTTTTTCCAGCTGTGTTCATAAATTATTGATGCCAAATTTTTTTTCTTTCTCAGGACTGTTTTGCTATTTGTGTCTTTCATGGTTCCATAGAAATTGTAGGGTTTTTTTTTAATTTCTATTTTGTAAAAAAGTAATTAAATTTATAATAGGGACTGCATTGAATCTCTAGATGGCTTTGGGTATAACAGGCATGTTAACATTAATTCTTCTGATCCATGAGTATAGAATATTTTGCCATTTATTTGTGTCATTTTGATTTCTTTCATCAATGTCTTATAATTTTCAAATCTATCACCTCCTTGATTAATTAATTCATATGTGTATTATTTTATGTTTTATGCTATTATAAGTGAAATTGTTTTCATTATGTCTTTTTCACACAATTTGTTATTAGTTATATAAATGAAAGTATTTTTTGTATGGCGATTTTGTATCCTGAAATCATACTGAATTAGTTTGTTAGTTCCAGGATTTTTGGTGGAGTCTTTAGGACTTTCTATATGTAAGGTCAAATCAGCAAACAGTGACAATTTGTCTTTCTTTTCAATGTGGATGCTTTTAATTTATTTCTCTTACCTAATTGTTCTTGCTAAAAAAAAAAAAAAAAAAAAAGAAAGCACCAGAATGGGAAAGACTAGAAGTTTCTTGAAGATAATTGGAAATAGCAAGGGAAATTTTCATGCAACAATAGGCATAATATAGGACAAAATGGTAAAGACCTAACAGAAGCAGAAGAGATTAACAAGATGTGACAAGAATACAGAGAAGAATAATACCAAAAATGGTCACTCACCTAGAGCCAGACATCCTGGATTGTGAAGTCAAGTGTGCCTAAGGAAACATCACTAAGAACGAAGCTAGTAGAGATGAAATTCCAGCTGCATGATTTCAAATCCTAAAAGATGATGTTGTTAAAATGCTGCATTCAATATGTTAGCAAATTTGGAAAACTCAGCCATGTCCACAGGAGTGAAAAACTCAGTTTTCCTCCCAGTCCCAAAGAAGGGAAATGAGAAAATTTGCTCAAAGTACTGTGTAGTTGTGCTTATTTCATGTGCTAGCAAGATAATTCTCAAAATCCTTCAATTCATCAGTAACATGAACTGAGAACTTCCAGATGTATAAACTGGATTTGGAAAAGGCAGAGGTACAAGAAATCAAATTGGCAGCATTCACTGGATCATAGAGAAATCAAGGGAATTCCAGAAGAGTGTATATTTCTTATTCATTGATTGTTTTCTTCTTCACTGGGCTTCCCTGTAGTGCAGACAGTAAAGAAAATGCCTGCAATGCAACAGACTTGGGTTCAATCCCGGGTCAGGAAGATCCCCTGGAGAAGGGAATGATAACCCAGTCCAGTATTCTTGCCTGGAGAATTCCATGGACAGAGAAGCCCTGAGGGCTACAGTCCATGGTGTCACAGAGAGTCAGACACTACTGAGCAACTAACATTACTACTACTCATTGTAGTAGTACTACTTACTCTAAAGCCTTTGACTGTATGGATCACTCTCGTTTATTTAACTTATAATACAGAGTACATCATGTGAAATACCAGGCTAAATGAATTACAAGATGGAGAAAAACTTGATAGGGGAAATATCAGCAACCTCAAATATGCAGATAATACCACTCTAATGGTAAAAAGCAAAGGGGAACTAAAGAGCCTATTAATGAGGGTGAAAGAGGAGAGTGAAAAACCTAACTTAAAACTCAGCATTCAAAACACTAAGATCATGGCATCCAGTTGTGGCACTTCATGACAAACAGATGGTGAAAAAGTGGAAACAGAAATATTATTTTTTTTGGGGGGGACTCCAAAAACACTGCAGATGGTGACTACAGCCACATAATTAAAAGATGCTTGCTCCCTAGGAAGAAAGCTGTGACAAACCTAGAGAGCATATTAAGAGTGGGAGACAACCTTTTCCAACAAAGGTCCATATACACAAAGCTATGGTTTTTCCAGTAGTCATGTATGGATGTAAGTGAAAGTCACTCCGTCATGTCTGTCTCTTTGCAGCTCTATGGACTGTACAGTCCATGAAATTCTCCAGGCGAGAATACTGGAATGGGTAGCTTTTCCCTTCTCCAGATCAAACCCAGGTCTCCTACATTGCAGACAGATTCTTTACCAGCTAAGCCACAAGGGAACCCCAAGAATACTGGAGTGGGTAACCTATCCTTTCTCCAAGGGATCTTCCTGACCCAGGTATTGTACCAGGGTCTCCTGAAATGCAGGTGGATTCTTACCAACTGAGCTATCAGGGAAGCCCCCAATGGATGTGAATGTTAGAAGAATGAGTGTCAAAGAGTTGATGCTTTCAAATTGTGGTGCTGGCAAAGATTTTTGAGAGTCCCTTGGACAACAAAGGTATAAAACCCATCAACCCTAAAGGAAAACAACCCTGAATATTCATTCAAAGGACTGATGGTGAAGCTGAAGCTTTAGTACTTTGGCTACTTGATGTGAAGAATTGACTCTTTGAAAACCTGATGGGAAGAACCAACTCACTGAAAAAGACCTTGATACTCGGAAAGATTGAAGGCAAAAGAAGTAAGCAGCAGAGCATGAAATGGTTAGATAGCATCATCAACTCAAAAGACTTGAATTTGAACAAATTCCAGGAGACAGTGATCACAGAGTAGGACATGACTTAGCTACTGAATAACAAAAATTTTGCTTAAACTATTTTTAGCAGTGAGCTTATAGTCCATAATGTATTTTAGAAATTATAACAGGTATGTGAGAATTAATAAATATCCATCCGTCCCAGGAAATTGTGACCTTGAATTTGATGGCTGGTTATTACATAATTATTTTCCTGCTTATAGTACCATATAATTTTATGGATTTTAATATATGTACTTTAAGTAATGTTCTCCTCTCCCTCTATCCTATTTTAGAAATTATTAGTTATAAAAGATCCATTAACTTAATATAGATTCAAAATCACTATTTATAAATATTTGCTTATAAAATGAGACCAAACAATTTTTCCCATAGAAATTGATGACAAAGAAATTCATTTTCTTAACACCAAAATTTACTTCCAGCCCTTGACATCAAAATATAATGCTTGTTTTGTTGTTGTTCCTAGCTTTATGGGATTAGCTCGAATTATTTACTTGGTAGTGAACACAAAGTGCATTTTGTTCTGTTGATATTATCTTAAAAATCAATGATATTACACTTTTTCCCCTGAGATAATGTTTACTGATGAAATTATACTTAAATTCTACTTTACATAGGAATTGGCATACAGAAATAACTTATTAATTCAAGTAATTTACTAACATGTTATTTACTATATCAAATAATATACAGAATTCTTAACTATAAGAGTCATAAGAAGTCTTGGAAACCATCTGTCTTATTCATGAAGAGGGGAATGTTCTGTATTGTCCCTAAATAAATGGCTCTCTAGTCTTCACTTCCAAAAATAAAGAGAGACTTCTTGTTTCCTATGGAAGATTATACCCTAATACAAGACCTAAAAAGTTGTTCTCCAGGTTTAAATGTTTTATAATCTCCATCCATTTCAGCTCAGTTCAATTCAGTTCGGTCACTCAGTCGTGTCCAACTCTTTGCAACTCCATGAACCAGAGTACGCCAGGCTTCTTTGTCCATCACCAACTCCACCCAAACTCATGTCCATTAAGTTGGTGATTCCATCCAACCATCTCATCCTCTGTCTTCCCCTTCTCCTCCTGCACTCAATCTTTCCCAGTGTCAGGGTATTTTCCAATGAGTCAGCTCTTCACATCAGGTGGCCAAAGTATTGGAGTTTCAGCTTCAACATCACCCTGAATAATTTGGACATCATGTCTTCTTTTAGAAAGCAACATGCTAAGTAACTGGTGCCCCCTTGCTTTTCTTTTCTGAAGTGTATTTGTGCAGTTAACTTTTTTTTCATAATGAAGTTTTCATTGTTTTTCTTATGAGGAACATTATTATGTCAATGTTCATATTAAACTTTGAGATTCATAACTCAAAGACAAATAATGCTGTGATTCGATAGCTCATATAGTCTTGCAGCCTAAAATCACAATATCTCCTTAAAAAATAAAAAAAAGTCCAAACTACCCACCTTCATTTTCTACATAAAGAAGAGTAAGAATATAACATTCTAATCTTATTTTTCTTATTTTCATTTTTTAATTACATGCAAAACTTTTTTTCCCCCTATCCTTATGGAAATTATTCTCTTAGGTTTAATAGTTCAGTTGGTAAAGAATTGGCCTGCAATTCAGGAGACCCCGGTTTTATACCTGGGTCAGGAAGATCCACTGGAGAAGGCCATGGCTACCCACTCCAGTATACTTGGGCTTACCTTGTGGCTCAGCTGGTAAAGAATCTGCAGTGAGGGAGACCTGGGTTCAATCCCTGGGTTGGGAAGATCCCCTGGAGAAAGTAAAGTCTATCCACTCCAGTATTCTGGCCTGAATAATTTCATGGACTATATAGTCCATGGGGTTGCAGAGTCGAACACGACTCAGTGACTTTCACTTTCAATATATAATTTCACTCTTCAGAGAGTACAAACCTATAAAAAAGATCAGTGACTACAGATTTCAACATACTTCCATAGACAATGTCACCTACAAAACGACACTTGCCATCTACATTTACAAAGATCAAATCATGAGCTGCTCCAACTGCTGACCTTCAACATCCCCTGAAAGGATTTCAAATGTGGAAATAAGGAATGAGACACACTGTCTTCTGGGAAAAAGTGTCAGGGCAGGTATCCAGATACATATTTTCAAAAGATTTGTGAGCCCAATTCTTGCATTCCCTCACATAAAAATCACTAAAATCCTTCCTGGTGAGGTCTGCTCCTCATGACTAGCAGTAACCTTCACAAGACTTGTAAGAACTTTCTGCAAAAAATATGTGTTTGATTGCATGTATTCATTTTTCACAATAACTGTATATATACCGAACTGTCCCCTACTTCTTTGGAGCGTTTTCTCAGAACTATCTGAAATACTGTCTCCCAGACTACAGTCTTCATTTGTCCCAAATAAATCTTAACTCAGAACTCTCACATCTTGCATTTATTTTATCTGACAATAGGAAGACTATAAAAGGAAAAAATGGCAATTAAAATGTGTGTGTGTGTGTGTGTGTGTGTGTGTGTGTGTGTGTGTACCTATAACTAAATTGCTTCAGTTGTGCCTGATTCTTTGTGACCATATGGACTGTAGCCCACCAGGCTTCTCTGTCCATGAGGTTCTCCAGATATGATTAATGGATTGGATTGCCATTCCGTCGTCTAGGGTATCTTCCTTCCCAGTGATTAAACACACAACTCTTGAGTCTCATACATTGGCAGGCAGGCTCTTTACCACTAGTAACAACTAGTTCTGTTCAGTTGACCAGTAGTGTCCAACTCGTTGTGACCCCACGATAGCAGCAAGCCAGGCTTCCCTGTCCATCACCAACTCCAGGAGTTCTCTCAAACTCATGTCCATTGAGTCAGTGATGCCATCCAGCCATCTCATCATCTGTTTCCCCTTCTCCTCCTGCCCTCAATTCCTCTCAGCATCACAGTATTTTCTCAAAGAGTCATCTTTTCTTATGAGGTTGTCAAAGTATTGGAGTTTCAGCTTTATCATCAGTCCTTCCAATGAACACCCAGGACTGATTTCTTTAGAAAGGACTGATTGGATCTCCTTACAGTCCAAGGGACTCTCAAAAGTATTCTCGAATACCACATTTCAAAAGCATCAATTTTTCGGCACTCAGCTTTCTTCACAGTCCAACTCTCACATCCATACATGACTACTGGAAAAGCCATAGCCTTAACTAGACAGACATTTGTTGGCAAAGTAATGTCTCTGCTTTTTAAAATGGTATCTAGGTTGTTCATAACTTTCCTTTCAAGGAGTAAGCATATTTTAATTTCATAGCTGCAGTCACCATCTACAGTGATTTTGGAGCCCAGCAAAATAAAGTCTGGCACTGTTTCCAATTTTTCTGCATCTATTTGTCATGAAGTAATGGGACGAAATGCTATGATCTTCGTTTTCTGAATGTTGAGCTTTAAGCCAAAATTTTCATTCTCCTGTTTCACTTTCATCAAAGGGTTTGTAGTTCCCCTTCACTTTTTGCCATAAGGGTGTCATCTACATATCTGAGGCTATTGATATCTCTCTCAGCAATCTTGATTCCAGCTTGTGCTTCTTTCAGCCCAGCGTTTCTCATGATGTACTCTGCATATAAGTTAAATAACCAGGGTGACAATATACAGCATTGATGT
>SJYV01039752.1:116423-149234 GCA_006410875.1 Neotragus pygmaeus | reverse complement strand
GGCAACCCACTCCAGTGTTCTTGCCTGGAGAATCCTAGGGACGGGGGAGCCTGGTGGGCTGCAGTCCATGGGGTCGCTACAAATCGGAATCAGAATCAGATGCAATATTTCTCTTTACAGCATCAGACCTTGCTTCTATCACCAGTCACATCCACAACTGAGTATTGTTTTTGCTTTGTCCTCATCCCTTCAGTCTTTCTGGAGTTATTTCTCCACTGATCTCCAGTAGCATATTGGGTTCCTACTGACTTGGGGAGTTCCTCTTTCAGTGTCCTATCATTTTGACTTTTCATACTGTTCATGGGGTTCTCAAGGCAAGAATACTGAAATGGTTTGCCATTCTCTTCTCCTGTGGACCACATTCTGTCAGACTTCTCCACCATGGCCCATCATCTTGGCTGGTCCCACACAGCATGGCTTAGATTCATTGAGTTTGACAATGTTGTGGTCCATGTGATCAGATTGGCTAGTTTACTGTGATTATGGTTTCAATGTGTCTGCACTCTGATGCCCTCTCACAATACCTACCATCTTACTTGGGTTTCTCTTACATTGGTTGTGAAGTATCTCTTCACAGCTGCTCCAGCAATGCATAGCTGCTGCTCCTTACCTTCTTACCTTGGACGAGAGATATCTCCTTAGGGCCACCCCTCCTGACTTTGAAGGTGGAGTAGCTCCTCTGGGCCCTCCTTTGCCCACGCAGCCACCACTCCTTGGATAGGGTGTCGCTCCTTTCATCTGCTGCCCTTGATCTCGGGCATGGAGTAATTCCTCTCGGCTGCTCCTGCACCGTTACAGCCTGGTGCTCTTGGTTGCTGCCCCTGATCTTGGGGGAAGGGTAGCTCCTCTCGGCAACACTTCTGCGCTGTCTGTCTCAACCACGCTTCTCTGCAGTCGTCTCAGCTGCCACCTCTGACCTCTGATGTGTGGTAGCTCCTCTTGGTCACTTCTATGCTGTTGCAGCCTGTCGTTCTTGGTTGCTGCCCCTGACCTTGGGTGAGGGATAGCTGCTCTCGGCCACGCTTCTGCTGGGTCCATCGCAGCCGGCACATTTCTGCATGGCCTGTCACAGCTGGCCCTAAGTGCCACCTCAGTTCAGTTCAGTTCAGTTACTTAGTCGTGCCTGACTCTTTGCGACCCCATGAATCACAGCACGCCAGGCCTCCCTGTCCAACTCCTGGAGTTCACTCAAGCTCATGTCCATCGAGTCCATGATGCCATCCAGCCATCTCATCCTCTGCTGTCCCCTTCTCTTCCTGCCCCCAATCCCTCCCAGCACCAGCATCTTTTCCAATGAGTCAACACTTTGCATGAGGTGGCCAAAGTACTGGAGTTTGAGCTTTAGCATCAGTCTTTCCAATGAACAACCAGGACTGATTTCCTTTAGGATGGATTGGTTGGATCTCCTTGCAGTCCAAGGGACTCTCAAGAGTCTTNGTCAACACTTTGCATGAGGTGGCCAAAGTACTGGAGTTTGAGCTTTAGCATCAGTCTTTCCAATGAACAACCAGGACTGATTTCCTTTAGGATGGATTGGTTGGATCTCCTTGCAGTCCAAGGGACTCTCAAGAGTCTTCTCCAACACTACTGTTCAAAAGCGTCAATTTTTTGGCACTCAGCTTTCTTCACAGTTTAACTTTCACATCCATATATGACCACTGGAAAAACCATAGCCTTGACTCAATGGACCTTTGTTGGAAAAGTAATATCTGTGCTTTTTACTATGCTATCTAAGATGGTCATAATTTTCCTTCCAAGGAGTAAGCGTCTACTAATTTCATGGCTGCAGTCACCATCTGCAGTTATTTTGGAGGCCCAAATAATAAAGTCTGAAACTGTTTCCACTGTTTCCCCATCTAGCTGCTATGAAGTGATGGGACCAGATGCCATGTTCGTAGTTTTCTGACTGATGAGCTTTAAGCCAAATTTTTCACTCTCCTCTTTCACTTTTATCAAGAGGATTTTTAGTTCCTCTTCATTTTCTAGGAAGCTCAATTAAAATATATCTTTATATGTTTAAAATAAATGTTTTATTATATATGTTCATTTTACTATCATTTTTATGTCATTCTATGTTTATGTTCATTAAACATAACAATAATAGTACTATGTTATATTAATATATGTGATTAAAATACGTGTTTTAATAAAGCAATTAAAGTAATATAGAAACTCTAGTGAGGAAAGAGCAAATTATATTGTCAGAAAGTATAATGCATTATATCACCTTCTTAATATTATTCTTTTCTAGAGGTCTCCTTGTTCTGAGATACTCCACTTCATGCCTTGATGGTTTGCTCATTTGGTTCACTGTATTTCTCTTCATTCATATTCCCCACATCATTCAGAATTACTTCAGTGTTCATATGCATGACTTTTTCCTGGTCCTATTATCACAGATATTTAAACTATTTATTTCTCATGACCAGTTTCACCCCATCTCAGACAATACCTGTAAAACCATACCTTCTTATTAGCATTGTCTAAAGTTGTTGCTATCTGGCCCCATTACTTCATGGCAGATAGATGGAGAAACAGTGGAAACAGTGTCATATGTTACTTTTGGGGGCTCCAAAATCACTGCAGATGGTGATTGCAGCCATGAATTTAAAAGACACTTACTCCTTGGAAGGAAAGTNAAATATAAAGTCTGACACTGTTTCCACTGTTTGCCCATCTATTGCCCATGAAGTGATGGGACCAGATGCCATGATCTTCATTTTCTGAATGTTGAGCTTTAAGCCAACTTTTTCACTCTCCTCTTTCACTTTCATCAAGAGGCTTTGTAGTTCCTCTTCACTTTCTGCCATAAAGGTGGTGTCATCTGTATATCTGAGGTTATTGATATTTCTCCTGGCAACCTTGATTCCAACTTGTGTTTCTTCCAGCCCAGCATTTTTCATGATGTGATCTGCATATCAGTTAAATAAGCAGGGTGACAATATACAGCCTTGACATATTCCTTTTCCTATTTGGAACCAGTCTGTTGTTCCATGTCCAGTTCTAACTGTTGCTTCCTGATCTGCATACAGATTTCTCAAGTGGCAGGTCAAGTGGTCTGGTATTCCCATCTCTTTCAGAATTTTCCACAGTTTATTGTGAACCATACAGTCAAAGACTTTGGCATACTCAATAAAAGTGTAGTCAATAAAGCAGAAATAGATATTTTTCTGGAACTCTCTTCCATTTATGATTTTTCAGTGGATGTTGGCAATTTTATCACTGGTTCGACTGCCTTTTCTAAATACAACTTGAATAATTGGAAGTCCTCAGTTCACTTACTGTTGAAGCCTGGCTTGGAGAATTTTGAGCATTACTTTGCTAGTGTGTGAGTTGAGTGCAGTTCTATGATAGTTTCAACATTCTTTGACATTGTCTTTCTTTGGGATTAGAATGAAAACTGACCTTTTCCAGTACTGTGGTCACTGCTGAGTTTCCCTAATTTGTTGGCATATTGAGTGCAGCACTTCCACAGCATCATCTTTTAGGATTTGAAATAGCTCAGCTGGTATTCAGTCACCTCGACTAGCTTTGTTCATAGTGATGCTTTCTAAGGAACACTTGACTTCACATTTCAGGATGTCTGGCTCTAGGAGAGTGATCACACCATCATGGTTATCTGGGTCATTAAGATCATTTTTGTATACTTCTTTTGTGTATTCTTGCTGCTTCTTAATATCTTCTGCTTCTGTTAGGTCCATACTGTTTCTGTCCTTTATCGTGCCCATCTTTGCATGAAATATTCCCTTGGTATCTTTTAATTTTCTTGAAAAGATCTCTAGTATTCCCCATTCTATTGTTTTCCTCTATTTTTTCACATTGAATACTGAGGAAGACTTTCTTATCTCTCCTTGTTATTCTTTGGAATTCTGCATTCAGATGGGTATATCCTTCCTTTTCTCCTTTGTCTTTCATTTCTCTTCTTTTCTCAGCTATTTGTAAGCCCCCCTAAAATAACCACTCTGCCTTTTTTTCATTTCCTTTTCTTGTGGATCGTCTTGATCACTGCCTCCTGTATAACGTCACAAACCTCAGTCCATAGTTCTTCAGGAACTTTTGTCTGACAGATATAATCTCTTGTATCTATTTGTCACTTCTACTGCATAATTGTAAAGGATTTGATTTGAATATACATTTAATAATGTACTAAACTCAACACCACCCTTATGGCAGAAAACAAAGACAATCTAAAGAGCCTGTTGATGAAAGTGAAAGAGGAGAGTGAAAAAGCTGGTTTAAAAATTCAACATTCAAAAAACAGATCATGGCATCTGGTCCCATCACTTATTGGCAAATAGATGGGAAACAATGGAAACAGTGACAGACTTAATTTTCTTGGGTTCAAAAATCACCGCAGATGGTGACTTCAGCCATGAAATTGAAAGATGCTTGCTCCTTGGAAGAAAACCTATGACCAACCCAGACAGCATATTAAAAAGTGGAGACGTTACTGACAAAGGTCTGTCTAGTCAAAGCTATGGTTATTCCAGTAGTTACATATGGATGTGAGAATTGGACTGTAATGAAAGCTGAGTGCCGAAGAATTTATGCTTTATAAGTATGGTGTTGTAGAAGACTCTTGAGAGTCCCGTGGACAGCAAGGAGATCCACCCAGTGAAGCCTAAAGGAAATCAATCCTGAATATTCATTGGAAGGACTGAAACTCCAATACTTTGGCCACCTGTTGCAAAGAACTGATTCATTGGAAAAGACCCAAATGCCGGGAAAGATTGAAGGCAGGAGGAGACAATGGGACCACAGAGGATAAGATTGTTGGATGGCATCACTGACTCGATAATCGTGAATTTGAGCAAGCTCTGGGAGTTGGTGATGGACAGAGAAGCCTGGCATGCTGCAGTCCATGGGGTCACAAAGAGTCAGCCATAACTGAGCAATTGAACTGAAACTCAACACGATCGTGATGGAATATAAAAAATATAGTTAATATTTTTTCCTGATTGTTATTCTTGGTCCAATACTTTGACAAACAATAATGACTGTCCTCCATCATTTTTTCCCCCCATTGAGGTTCATAATCTCTTGACTTTGGTGGGTGCATAGCTGCTTAACTAATGACACACACCTTGGAGAGATGACCAAATTTTTGCCAATAAATTACAAGTGGAAGTCATATGTTGTTTCTGTGTTTTAACTTTAAAGGGAAGAGAAGTACTCTTATTTTCTTTCACTTTTATATCTGGATTTTGGTGCTACTATGGTGATGGGATGATGAAGATATGCACTAAGTATAACAGAGAAATAGGAAAAAAAGATACTACACTTCTATCTAACATTTTAAAGGTATTTATCAGACTTATACTTCTTCATAATCAGATTAGTAAGTCAATATATTAAATGACTATCATTTTTAAGGTCACTTTTGGTACTAATTATAAGCTCTGTCTTACCTAACTGCATGTAGTTGTTTCACTTCAAACACCCAAATGGCTGTTTTATTCTATATTAGAACTGTAAAACAGATGTTTCTGAGTAAAGACAATGTTCTGTATTTGCAACATACAGTATGTCATCCACTAGCCTCGTGGCTTTTGAATATTTCAAATGTGGCTAGTGCAATTTAGGAATTGAATTGTTTTTATAATTAAATTAAATTATTAATTAATTTAAATGTAATCATCGATTACATTTGTGACTATTGTTACCACAATATTGGACACCTTAGTTTTATATATTGCAGTTTCTCAGAAATGCAATTCTTTGGTAACCTCAATTTCAGACATGCTATTCTTTAGTTACTCTAATTTCTTTTTACCTCCTATCTTTCCTGGACTCTTCTAAAATGTTAATCCAATGAAAGTAAAAATTTAAGTTGAAAAATGATTCTAGAATTATTAATCATTGATAGGATCCTTGATTGAAACTCAATTAAAATTATTATAAGGGATATTATAAAACATATGTTTTAGACAATTTGAGAAGTTAGAATATAGACTATATTAAGTAACAACATATTAAATTTTTTTGGTGTGACAATTTTATTGTGTTTATGTAGAAGTATATACTTGCTATTAGTATATAAAAAATTAAATTTAAGACAAAGGAATGGCATCTTTAAAGTGTTGAAATCAAAGCCTTTTCTAGAATTTTGTGTATGAAAAAAATCTTCAAAATTAAGGCAGATTTGGTGGATTCATGTTGATGTATGGCAAAAGCAACACAATATTGTAAAGTAATTAGCCTCCAATTAAAATAAATAAATTTATATTAAAAAATTAAGTCAGTTGTCACTTTCTGTCCTAGCATATTAAGAACTGAAATTAGCTTCTTTACCTCCTTTCATTAAAAAAAAAAAAAGCATAAACAGTTTCAAATTGCTGGCTTCCATCTCCCTTATTCCTCATGGATTTGAGGTAGGAAAAGAAACAACTGACCCCAAATCTAAAGAGAAACAGTACCGTTAGGGAGAGAAGAGATTGGAACACAGTCTCAGCTAGGGTTGATATAAGAAGAATTCAGTTAGGAGCTCTGACAAATTTCACAGCTAGGGTTGATATAAGAAGAATTCAGCTAGGAGCTCTGACAAATTGTAAAAGATTGTATTGGGAACAGCGTGATACTGTGAAAACCCTGGAGACCTAGAAATGGGATGTCTTTGCTCCTCATAGGATCTTCACAATGATTCCACAGGGTAGAGAGGAGAAAAGATCAGAAAAAGACCTAGTAAGTGTCCATGTTGGTGCAGACTTTGGCAGAGTAGGGGTGGTGTGAGAAAAAAACTGGGAGCAAAAATTTTTTCTATCCCTGCTGTTCAATGGAGATTTCTGTAGTGAATTATTTTTTTCTTTTTCTACAATGGAACAAAAATGTTAACTGTGGGGGAAAATAGCAACACTGCTGACTTTAAGATATTAGTGACTCCTCATTACAGTTCCAGAATGCAAGAAAGGGGAGGCTGAACCTAATTCAGGAAGTACAAAATTAAGTATGGAGAACAATACTTTAGACAGGGGAGGAACAGGGAAAAAGGGCTATGTTCCTTCGACTGTGGAATTGTTAGACCAACTCTAACACTGAAGCAGAACACCAGGAGACCCAATCCAAACCCCACTCCTAGATCCTGCCAATTCCCTCAGCTAAACTAATAAGCTTCAGATAGCAAGTGCCCTGGGAAGGACAGAAGAGGAATTAGAGCTTGCCAAGATCTACTCTATGAGTCATGGCAAGAACATAAACTTAAATATCATAATAAAAGACATGCTTTTGTATCAATCAAAGTGGCCTATTTTCAGGCATTAAAAAACATTGACCTAAGTATCTATTGCCTTGTACAAAGCTCATGCATTTCAGTCAATGATTCCTTGATGATCAGTGAGGTTTTCAGGCCATTAATATAAAAAATAGAACATATGTAATAAAAATTTAAAAAATGAAACATATTACAAAGAAGCTATTTTGTGAAAGGTGTTAACCTTTGTAGTCTGAAAAATATTAACACTTTGAGGGTAAAATTAATAATGTGTTATAAATTTGAAGCTGGAAGATATTTTGTATGTGTTGAAATTGAGGTAGGGAAGCTATGTGTGAGTGACTTCTAAAGAGATGTGAATAAAAGACAAGTGAGGTGATAAGGATTTGATATGTGAAATTATGAGTCCTGGAAGTCTGGGTTTTTTATTTATTCTCACTTTGGAATGTTTATCCTTCCGCAAATGAGTGATAGGGTGTACCAGTTAAGTTTTGCCCAGCTGGGAAGGCTTTCATTCCATGCTATCTTGCAGGGCCATCTCCAAAAGAGACTGTAGTGCAGCTCCAATCATTTTTCCTCCACATTCTTAGTGAAACTCTCTATTTAAAAAATCCTTTTTAAAATTTTTTTGATATGCTAGTCATAAGGGATACCTATGTCACCGTAGGTGTGAGGTGTTTTAAAGACAGGCACTAGTACAACAATCGTGGCTGATATGGAACTGGGTTCTAAGCCACCTAGCAGCTTACCTTTGCCTCACCTGGCACTTTGTGTCAGCTGGTATGTGGGTCAAATTTATGTCCTTAACTGTAGAACATGCTGCCTCCAGAACCCAAAGAATTATGTTAGGCATTGGAATTACATCTTAGTGGTGAAAGAAATCAGATGCAATAATTCCTATTTTACACTTTTGGTAATATTTCCAAAGCCTCAGAACACTAGGCACCTGAAGTCATCCTGAAACTTTATAATAATACTTTACAAACTCTCAAAGTCATTTGTATCATTTATTAAAAGGCTTACACTTTATGCAATTGCAGGAGCTGATAGAGATACCTTTGTAAAACTGCTTCATCTGCAAGTAGCTTTAGATCAGTGACTCTACAGATCAAACTAGCTGTCAATAAGGAATGAAAGCTAGACATGAAGTGTACAAGAACAAAATAATGCACATATTTAAAATTAAAATAGCATAAAATCTTTAACTTTGACCAAGAAATGAGATAGAGTCAATTGCTTGCTTATTGATTTTACTGTTGGTCTAGTATTCCTTCTACTCTGTATTATTTTTAAATTATATAATCTCTAGACCTAATGGAAATAAAGTATAACCTATTTAACTCTAAATAAGTAAATCATACCTAGATTTGGTGTTTGGATATCATTGGGCAATAGTAAACATAAAAATAAAGAAAATTAAGATTGATATGCCTTCTATCTTAAATTTCATAATACTGGCTGTTTTGTAAAAGTAATGTACTAGTTAACATGAAAGACAGATTGATAAATTACTCAAAATAAGCAATAGTGAAAATTGTTAATTTGCCTAATTTGATGGTGGTTTTAGAACAAAGGGAAAATACAGTTGAGATTATTTTACAAATAGCTTAAGGGGAAATATGACCCATTTCAGAAAACAAATTAGTGAAAACAAAGCAAACTCAAAGCATGAAATTATCTTCTTAGGTCTCATAATATATTAAATTATAATAAGATTTTTGTGCTCACTTTCAAGTGCTTTGTTTTCTCTTTTAACCTAATGATAAAGTAAAATAAGAACTTTACACAACAAACTTGTAAACTTGAAAATAAGATATTCTGTGTAAATTATAATTAAGATAAATTATATTATAGAGATTATCATATGAGGGTATTTGATTGTGATTAATTCTTTTATTGCATTATGACACAAATAATTGAAAATTATATTTGAGCTAAGTTTTCTTAGTTTTGTTTTTACTTACAGTTGAAATACTTAGAATTTAATAAATTTGCAGAAAATTTCTGCCATTACATTACAAAAGAGATATGACACATGAGATATCAGAACTTATCCTATGATACAGAGAGTCACTACCAGGAGACAATAGCTGATATGAAGTTGGAGTATTGGCACAGAATATATCACTATAATGATTGGCAAAAGTAAGGGTTAAACAAATTATTATTATTATTATTTTTTTTTTTTTTTGCTGAGAATGTATTGAGTTCTTACTATAAGACACATATGAGGACACGATAACTATGGTCCAGATGAGGGAAAAAAAAAAGTGAAAATTTAAAGTATATAATATATTTAGTAAATACTATGAAAGACTAATCAGTGTGGTATTTATGTGAATAGTTGAGGCTCATAAATATATTTTGATTTTATATGTAATGAGAGCTTTAGAAAGTTCTCAAAAGAGATGGCATCTCAACTGAGCTCTGGAAAACATATATAATTATATCAAAATGCAAACTGATTACATTAGTTTTAAAACTTTTCTATGTCTAATACCTTTTCTTGCTACTTAGTGCTCTTAGAATGAAAATAAACCAGGTTAACCTAGTCTTCAAGGTACTGAAAATTCTGTCATCTACCTGTATATCCAGCCAAATCACAGTTGGTGCTATGTTTCCCTTCCTTCTATGATTAAGACTCACTAGTTTTCTATCATTTCTTCTCTGCCTTTTCAGTTCAGTTGCTCAGTCGTGTCTGACTCTTTGCGACCCCATGAACTGCAACACACCAGGCCTCCCTGTCCATCACCAACTCCCGGAGTTCACTCAGACTCTCATTCATCGAGTCATTGATGCCATCAGCCATCTCATCCTCGGTCGTTCCCTTCTTCTCCTGCCCCCAATCCCTCCCAGCGTCAAAGTATTTTCCAATGATTCAACTCTTTGCATGAGGTGGCCAAAGTAGTGGAGTTTCAGTTTTAGCATCATTCCTTCCAAAGAACTCCCAGGGTTGATCTCCTTCAGAATGGATTGGTTGGATCTCCACTTCCTTTTATGTACAAAATTTATTTGTAATTCATATAAATCTTGAACTCTACAGACATAGTTTTCTGTTATCTGTTCTACATTTCTGACTTTAAGACTCTGCAGCAATATTTCCTGGCTTCCATGCTGCCTTAGTTTCTTTTAGAGACTGGTAATTAGGGTTATCAAATTCTTCTAGTGTCATGTATTATTGGGTTCATTCAGTGTGCATATTGGTGCCAGCATCAAATACTTGAAATGTATATTTGTGATTCTTGTTATATCTTCATTTATTTTTACAATTTATTTACATCTGGAAAGAGATGAAGTTGGGAGGATGATAGTGAATTTTAAAGAGTTTAATCAAGTCATATTACAAACTGCATCTGATGTTGCAGATGTGGGCCTTATTGGAATAAATCAGTATAGATGCTGTATCAAGGGAGACATTTGTGCCATTGTGTTAAGATAAAATGTTTTTAAAATGGTGCTTTTACCTAGAAAGCATAATATTGTGCTCATATGAAAATATCAACATTAATCCTCTAATTATAAATTTTAGGAAGTTTACTGTCTTGCAGGACAGTGTGCTGACTCACTGTATTGATGAGCTTCTTTTGATAAAACATCCAGTCACCTTAGATGCCTTATACAGAGACAAACAATGAAGAATGGGAGATTATTATGATCAATATGTACCTTANTGTGGAGCATGGGAGGAGAGGGGAGGGCAGGGAGGGCTGCTCACCACATCTGCCAGATTCACCACGGACTTGGCAAAGTTGCTGGTGAGGACCACCGACTGCCGCATCTGCCCGAACTGGGAGAGAAGAGAGTGGGCAGAGGGCCAGGCTGCTTCCAGTTCGTCTTCCCTAAGTCCCCGCCCCACCCCCCAGCTGGGAACGTACCAGCTGGTGGTCATTGATCACAATCAGCTCCACGTACTTGGTCTCACTGTGCACTGTAGGGTGGCCCCGGCGGACCTAGGGCATGGGTGGGCACTTGGAATCAGTTCCCTCCACTCCACGTCTGGTCAAGCCGCAGACTCGAGAGGGGCTGGGCTCCAGCCGGGAACAGTACCAGCTCCCCACTGGCGGGGGTCCCATCTGGCCTTGGTATGAGGCAGGCAGCCTCGGTTTGCCCAGGGTGAGGATGTGTGTAGACATTAGCCTTAGGGAGTGGGGTGGGGGGCTTCCTCCCAGGGATGTTCTCTGACCTCCAACCACATCAGTCAGAGCCCTCCTTTGCCCCAGCTACAGACGGGGTTGTCCTGTCTGGACCACTGCCCGAGGTCTCTGCAGTGGGAGGTCTGTACGGGCCCCCGTACCTGCCTTTTCCTTCTCAGCCTCGGCCTGTTTGGAGGAGCGGGATGGTCCGGGGCAGCAAACAGGCAGCCTGGGGGGAGGGTGCCGGTGAGGGGGGCACAGCCGGCCCCCTCCCTAGCCCCGCTTTCCCTCCCTTACCTGGTTCCCTGCATCCGAGGGGAGCTGGGAGGAGAGGGGTCCGGTAAATGAGGTGGGGAAGGGGTCCCTGCAATGAGGGGAAATGTGTTCTTGGGGGGGCCAGCCAGGTCTGCTCTGAGCCCCATTATGGGGGGACATCTCCAGCCCTTCCCCCCATCCCACCCCACGGTGACCCAGCACTGGCCAGAGCTCCCATATCAGATCTGGTCTCCCAGATGCTCAGATTCCAGGGTCAAGACCTGGGGGTGCCCTGAGAGATAGGGGCAAAGGACACTGGAGCCTGGTGGGAGGTTACTTGGAGAACAGAGGGGACATTGGAGCTGGGGGGCATAGGAGGAGGGAACCAGAGCTGGGGTGCTGCAGAGGGCAGTGAGGCTGAGGTTACCAAGGNTCAATCAGAAAACTTGTTTTCCCTTAAGATCTACTTAGTCCTAAGAGAGTGATAAAGTTACATTCTTACATAGCAAGGATACAACGGTTTATAACAAAGAAAGAGGAGTACAGTGATTTATAACAAAGAGAAAATTCATTAACTCAAAAGTCTAGTATTGGTAACATCAAAACTACTATATTTCTTTTTCTACGTTCCAATTACATTGATTAACATACTCCCAGCTGCCTGAGGATATGGAGGCCTGGCGGCAATCATTAACTCAAAAATGAAACCCTTCATCAATATGATTTTTATCTTTAGAAAAGCCCTATGCTAACTAAGACTTTCAAAATACTCCAAACTCTCTGTGCTGTTTATGGTTGAGAGGTTGTGAACAATCATGTGCATAGTAGCAAGAGTGTGGATAAACCTGTCACACAAGCTAGACTGCCAGCAGGGAGGTTTGAACTGAGACAATCCTTTTATAAGCAGGAGACTATTAACTGGAGCTCTAAGTTAATTTTCCAGAGAAAGGTGGTCGGGGATAGCCCCTGTTAATGTCAGAAGAATATAGTATAACACAGATTTTGGTTTTGGGGATAGATGCTCGAGCAGATCCAGGAGACCCCTTGAGTCCTGATCTGCCTTATCCATCAGGCCTCTTCCGCATGATGTCATGTGTGGGATCTCCAGTGCTGGCTCCTGGCAGGATGGCTCCTAGATTCTTAAGAAAGACATTCCTAGGCTGTAAAACAGGCAAGATCTTTTTAAAATATTTAAATCTCAAAGCCACAGAGAATTAATATACAGTTATAAGTTTTGGTGTTTTGTTTTGTTTTGTTTTGTTTTGGGGGGGGAGTGGGGGTAGTTTTTGTTTGTTTTTTATTTTGTTTTGTCTTTTGGCCATGCTACTCAGCTTGAAGGATTTTAGTTCCCTGATCAGGGATCAAGCACAGGCCATGACAGTGAAAGCCCAGATTGCTAACATTATATTGCCAGGAAATTTCCTATTGTTAAAACTTTTCTAAAGTAAATTCTCTAAGAAAAGTAAGGTCAGGGCCTAAAGTCCTGAAAGAGTCTTTCTAAAGTTTAGTCAAGTTGAGGGGCTATTACAGCTATCTTGATCACTTACTTTTGATTTTGCAGATACTATTGTTGCTTATTTTGTTATTTGAATCATTTCCTGGATAACCTAATTGACTTACTGTTAGTTTAATGGGGACCAAAAGAAGATGGCTACTCTAGCTTGTCTGACTGCATTGTTAACAGCTTTTTCTTTTGGATACAGGCAATGCAATAGTGTAGGAATGGATTGTAACAAATGGGAATAATACATCTGTGCCATGCTAATCAAATTTTTGAGAAGCATAAGGTTCATGAATTATAAACAAATTACTCTCAGTTTGAAAAGCAATTTCTCTCTCTCTCTCTCTCTGTTTTTGATCTTAGATTTGTTACTTTTTGTTAGGCTCTGAAATGTAAAACTTTCTATTGGGCATACGAACATTCTTTGATGTAACCTTCTCCTTGTGAGCTAGATTTCAAACTAGCTATAAGGAGTTTAAAACTGCATTTCATAATTCAAATAGTGTATTTCAAATAAAGTAAAAGTTAGTTATTACAGCACGATTAAGTTTCAGGAGTGGTCTGTCATGGGATGCAAATTCCTTGGACAGCTATTGCTTCCCTAGCCTACCATCTGATAGATGATTTTTTCTTTAATTTCTATTGGATGAAAATCAAACACTACTCTGCTTGCTCTATTGTCTTAAATGAATGTGGTCCTTAAGGGCAGGTGAAAAGTAAAACTCTTTCAATGACTACGTTAAAAAATTCCAATTTTTCTAAGTCTAATATTTATTCAGACTTATGGGCACTATAGAGGGAATAAAAAGCAGTGTATTTGGTATATGGGTCTCAATTTTTTGAGAAGTAGTCAATAAAATTACCACAAAGTAAGGGCTCTGCTATAAACTGAATGTTTGTGTCCTTAAAATTCATGGAGGCTGGGCTTTTGGGAAGTAATTAGTGCCTTTATAAAAGAGGTTCCAGAGAACTCCCTTGCTCTTTTGTTAATGTGAGGATTCAGCCAGAGGGTGGCTTTCTGTGAACCAGAAAGTGGGCTCTCACAAGATACCATCTCTGTCAGTACCTTAATTTTGGACTTCTTAGCCTTCAGAACTATTAGCAATAAATTTCTGTTTTTTATAATACCACACAGTCTGTGGTATTCCATTATACCAGCTTGAATATTCTAATACATGCCCGGAATAAAAGAGAGTTATGCCAAATGGAAATGTTAGAGAGAAGGTCTTCATGGTTAGCAGGTGAGGAAAGCCCACTCAGTTGATGCCAGTGGAACATCTTCCTTAGCCACACTAAAGTTAGCATTATGGGATCCAAAATAGTGACTATAGAGCTAAAGACACAGATCATGATGGTATCAACACAAAGGACTCTCCCTTTATAAAGGTGCTGAGTAGTTAATTTACTAGTAGCATAATTGCATTTAAGCTGCAATATCATATCCCAGGGAAGTCAGCCAATTGCCTAGAGACATGTTATCTACATTAGAATCAGTGCATAGTGGAGGAGTTTGTTCACTCTGGAGGTAGTTCCCCAGGAGGTTGTTGAGAAGTTTCTATTAATCAAGTCCCTGAAAGTGAAAAGTGAAAGTGTGTGTTGCTCAGTCCTGTCTGACTCTTTGCAATTCCATGGATTCCAGCTCCCAGGCTTCTCTGTCCATGGAATTCTTCAGGCAAGAATACTGCAGTAGGGTGTCATTACCTTCTGCAGGGGATCATCACAACCCAGGGATCAAATCCAGGTCTCATGCATTGCAGGCAGATTCTTTACCATCTGAGCCACCAGGGAAGCAATTCCTTGGAAGTGCCTTAATTTCTTCTCGTTCCTAACTTTGATTTCAGACTGCATAGACAATTTGAGATATATGCAAGAAAGTTGCCTTTTCAGATAAATAAGAATTTACTATTTGGTTTTCAACCAAATATGAATAATATTACACATTTTAAACAAAGAGAAAACAATACACTTTAGGTATATTAGAATAAAAAATAGTAACACAATTTGACAGATTGACTGCATGTCACCATGGAGAAGGATAATAAAGATTAGTGTTTATGTTTTACCTACCAAGAGATGGACTGGAGAGCATTTACAGAGATAGGATTTTTTTTTTTTTTTTTAAGATACACCTGAATGGTAATAAAGGTTCTACCAGTAAGGACCTTTCCAGTCCTGCAGGAAACCACTGGCCTTAGGGTATGGCCTGCCTGGCAGGCGGGGCCTTTTATCACATTTGGCTAGAGGGCCTTGAGGGCTTCCTTGTGTGGCTCAGTCAGTAAAGCATCTGCCTGTAATACTGGAGACCTGGTTTCCATCCTTGGATTGGGAAGATCCCTTGGAGAAGGAAATGGCACCTCACTCCAGAATTCTTGCTTGGAGAATACCCAGAATTCTTATGGGCTACTGTCCATGGGGTTGCAAAGAGTTGGACAGGACTGACTGACACAGGGGGCCTGTATGCCTGATAGTAGGTGCTTGGGCACTGCAAAACAAATTGTGCATGCACTTGATATCCCATGTTCACCCACATGTCCTGGAATAGATCCTTGTTTCTGAGCTCTGTAGAAATAGGCAGGGACTTTAGGGAACCTACTGTGTCTAGATCCACCTGGCTCTGAAACAAAGACGTTATGTTCTGTTAAAGCCAGATCTCAAGCCATTTCTGATCTGACCAGGGCCACAACTAATGAAAGACACCTGGGAACCATGAGTTTTTTTCCAGAAAAACCTCAACTCCTTTAAAGATAGAAAAGCTTTATGGGGTCTGACTGAAACCTCTTTTGCAGCTTCTTGGTCAGTGGCACTGTGCAGGGGATTACTGGTCCCTGATAGATGGCTTAGTGGGCCAAGATAGGCTGCTTTCCTACAGGTCTAGAGAGCCAGGGTTCTCCTGGCTGGACTGTGCACCCTAGTGAAGGGTGCACGCACATATTCTCTGACTCCACACCTGGAAATTGGAAATCAGGTACAGAGCATTTCGGTTCTTCCTTATGCCTCTTAATTTGTTGCTCTTTCTTTCTCTAAGCTTCTTTTTTTTTTTTTTAAGTGTGTTTTTAATTGGTCACTTGAAGCATTTTTTTATCATGGCTACTTAAAATCTTAATCAGATATTTCCAACATCTCTGTCATCTTAGTGTTGACATCTATTGATTATTTTTTGTTTGTTTGTTTGTTTTTCAGTTCAGTTTAAGATCTTACTAGTTCTTGGTGTGACAGGCAATTTCCTTTTGAAAACATACATGTTCTTATTATGCTATGAGATTTTATTTTTATTTAAAACTTTAAAAAAAATAGCTTTTCCTTCTGCTGCTCTAGCAGAAGAAAGGAGAACTCTAGCTTTTTATTACCAAAAGATGAGGGGTGGGGGATATTCCCCAGTAGGTCTTCATTAACATCCCAGTGGGGATGGTCCTTTTTAAAGCAGAGTAGGATTGGGGATTTCATTCCCAACGAGGTCTCCTCTGACACTGTGTGATCATGACCTCATTACTAACAGCAATGGTGAATTTCCCGACTGTCCATTAGTCTTCTCTTGCAACAGATCAGGGGATTCCTTGGTAGCTCAGCTGGTAAAGAATCTGCCCACAATGCAGGAGACTCCGGTTAGATTCCTGGGTGGGAAAGACCCTCTGGAGAAGGAATAGGCTACCCACTCCAGTATTATTGGGCTTCCCTGGTGGCTCAGATGGCAAAGAATCTGCCTGCAACGTGGGAGACCTGGGTTTAATCCCTGGGTTGGGAAGATTCCCTGGAGAGAGCATGGCAGCTCACTCCAGTGTTCTTGCCTAGAGAAGCCTCAGGGACAGAGGAGCCTGGCAGACTACAGTCCACGGGGCTGCAAAGAGTTGGGCATGACTTAGCAACTAAGCACAGCACAGCATATCACCTCAGAAAAGACAATAGGTCTCATTGCCATTGGAGGTAGGATATCAAGCTCCCTATATGATCCACTGATTCAAAACAGGGGAGGCATTTCATTATAGGCTAGTGACAATGAAAGTCCTGGCTCCCTACTTGTCATTTCTGACACTATCTTAGTGGAGTAGTAATCCATCTCTGAACTGTAATGAAAGGCTAAAGATCTGCCCTTGCATGTGTAGTTGGGACAGGGGCGCAGGTTTTTTTTGTTTTTGTTTTGTTTTGTTTTTTTTTTTCTGTGACATTGGGCAGGTGTAGAGCAAATGACTATCCAAAAGCTTTCTTTTTCTGTCCTTTTACCTAAAAGTAACAGATATTTTTTGACACTTTTTTTGTCTATGTCCATTGGCTTTTCTGGGTTGCCAGCTGCTTCAACTACAAGCCTTGAGAAAATGCATGGAACTTACCACCATGTGATTCCTCTGGTCCTACTTTCCCTTACTCATGTGACTTCTCTCTAGTCTTAAGAATCTTCTTATATTTGTTTCATTTACAATGTCAAATATTTTTAGTTGTTCTTAATGGGAGAAATAAGGTAAAGCACCTCCACTCCATCTTCCCAGAGGTAGAAATCAACAGTTAAGTGTTTTAATAAATGACAAACCTAGTAGCCTGCGCTTTCAAAAAGTAACACGTGAAAGAAAGGACACAATGAGCCAATATAAAGGAGACCCAGGGTGGGAAAACCTGAAACAAAATGAGGATAATCTTTGTTGGGTACCTGGTTTAAACAATATACTGCTTTAAAATAAACTCTGAACATTTTTTTAAACCTTGTTTCCTTTGTTAGATAATTTTATGACTCATAATTTCAACCTTTTTTTTCTTTTAATCAAAGTCTTAAGAAATTTTAGTTTTAAATTTCAGCCCATTTTGACTTCTCATGTAATTTTCTAATTGTTAGATAATGAAATGATTATTTGTCTCTGTTCTATAGAATTATTTATAACGGAGGAAAATAAGTAACAAGTGGAAATTTTAAGTGATCATATGTACTTATCAGTATTACCTCAGCCTCAAAATATTGAAAACTTCAAATATTTCTCCATGATACTGCCATATTATCTAGGATATTAAGGGCAAATACTTCTAAAAGTTAATAAAATCTGATAATCCCTGAATGGAAGTAAAAATGTTCCTTTGTGCCCTTTTGTTAGTATTAGTTGTATTTTGGCACATGCCTAGAACAGAGTTCAGTTGAGAAGTAATTGAAAGACCAGAATATCCATAAAATATTTGTGAAGTTTTCTCTTTGACTTTTGGTTGTGCCTTCATATAACTTCTGTCAATGCAGCCAACCTTTTTTATGAAAATAAGAATTTCTAAGAAACTGAAATTTAGTTTAATGTTTGACTCAAGCACTTTATTTTTTAAGAATAAATTCGATACAAATATACAATAATACCTAGTATTTTTGTTATTATTACAAATACATCAGTCAGTTCAGTTCAGTCATTCAGTCGTGTCGGACTCTTTGTGACCCCATGAATCACGGCACATCAGGCCTCCCTGTCCATCAACAACTCCCGCAGTTCACTCAGACTCAAGTCCATCGAGTCAGAGATGTCATCCAGCCATCTTATCCTCTGTCATCCCCTTCTCTTCCTGCCCCCAATCTGCTTCCCATTCTGTTCCTTTCCTCTATTTCTTTGCATTGATCCCTGAGGAAGGCTTTCTTCTCTCTTCTTGCTATTCCCTGGAACTCTGCATGCAGATGCTTATATCTTTTGCTTTCTCCTTTGCTTTTCACTTCTCTTCTTTCATAGCTATTTGTAAGGCCTCCTCAGACAGCCATTTTGCTTTTTGCATTTTTTTCCCCCACGGGGATGGTCTTGATCTCTGTCTCCTATAAAATGTCCTGAACCTCCATCTATAGTTCATCAGGCAGTCTATCTACATATTATTTATTAATATTATATGATATTCATTTCTAAATTACAAGTTAAAATATTAGAACAATTCATTTTAATTTTATTCTAAATTACAGTTGATTAATAACATTGTGCTAGTTTCAAATGTACAGCAAAGTGACTCAGTTTTACATATACATGTACCTATTCCTTTTCTTTTCTTTTTTTTTTTTTTTCACTTAGGTTGTTATAGAATATTGAGCAGAGCTCTCTGTGCTCTCAGTAGATACTTGTGGTTAACCATTTTAAATATAGCAGTTGTATAGGTCAATCCCAAACTCTCTAACTGTCCCTATCCTGAACCGCCCCACAGTAACCACAAGTTTGTTCTCTCTTTGTCTGATTCTATTCTGTAAATAGGTCCATTTGTGTCACTTCTTTTCAGAGTCCGTGTGTAAGTGATATCATATGGTATTGTCTTTGTCTGACTCTCTTCACTCAGTATGACAATCTCTAGCCCCATGCATGTTGCTACAAATGACATTATTTAATTATTTATAATGTTTTCGTGATCTGGAATGTCAGGTCCATGAATCAAGGCAAATTGGAAGTGGTCAAACAAGAGATGGCAAGAGTAAACGTCAACATTCTAGGAATCAACAAACTGAAATGGACTGGAATGGGTGATTTTAACTCAGATGACCATTATATCTATTACTGCAGGGAGGAATCCCTCAGAAGAAATGGAGTAGCCATCATGGTCAACAAAAGAGTCCAAAATGCAGTACTTTGATACAATCTCCAAAAACGACAGAATGATCTCTGTTCATCTCCAAGGCAAACCATTCAATATCACAATAATCCAAGTATATGCCCCAACCAGTAATGCTGAAGAAGCTGAAGTTGAACGGTTTTATGAAGACCTACAAGACCTTTTAGAACTAACACCCAAAAAAGATGTCCTTTTCATTATAGGGGACTGGAATGCNACAATGATGCATGTTTTCCATGCTGCTGCTGCTGCTAAGTCGCTTCGGTCGTGTCTGGCTCTGTGTGACCCCATAGACGGCAGCCCACCAGACTCCCCCGTCCCTGGGATTGGATTCTCCAGGCAAGAACACTGGAGTGGGTTGCCATTTCCTTCTCCAGTGCATGAAAGTGAAAAGTGAAAGTGACATCACTCAGTCGTGTCTGACTCTTAGCGACCCTAACACCAAGCAATTCCCTGAAACTGTCTAACTGGAAATACTGTCAGTTCCCACAAGTAGGCGCTCAGGCCCCCAAGACTTCTTCCTCCCACCGCCCACTTCACAAGTCAGTCACCAGTCTAACTTGTCATCTATGCTTTTGTCTACGGACTATGTGTTAGAGTGTCCCAGGACCTCTTCTTCAGGTTCAATTAATTTGCTAGAGTGGTTCACAGAACTGAAAGAAACATTTGATTTCCCAGATTCCCAGCTTAAAGAATATAAAGAACATAACTGAGGAATACTCAGATGGAAGACAGGCACAGGGTGAGGTGAGTAGAAGGCAAGGAACTTCCAGGCCCCTCATAATAGCCACTCTTTCAGCACGTCCACATGTTCACCAACAGGAATCTCTCAGAATCCCATCCTTTTTTTCTTATAGAGGTTTTATGACAGAGGCAAATTGATTAATTGATGCGATCTGTGGCCACTTTTCCCTCCCTGGAGGTCAGGGTTGTGGGACTGAAACTTTTAATCTTCTCATCACAAGGTTGGCTCCCCTGGAAACCAACTCAGGCGTTTTCCATTGTATATATACAATGGAATACTACACAGCCACAAAAAAGAATGAAATAGTGCCATCTGTAACAACATGGATAGCCCCAGATAATATAATCCTCAGTGAAATGCACTCAACTCAGAAAGTCAAATATTCTATGATATCATTTTTATATGGAATCTAAAAATAATATAACTGAATGTATATGCAAAACAGAAACAGACTCACAGATATAGAAAAAAATTCATTATTACCAAAAGACAGAAAGAAGTAGGGAGGGGCAAGTTAGAGGTATGGAATTAAGGGGACAAACTACCGTGTATTATATAGAACAGATATGCCACAAGGGTATATGGTATAGCAGAGGGAATTATAGTCTCTGTCTTAAACTACAAAGGAGTATAATCTACAAAAGTACTGCATCACCATGCTATACACCTGAGAGTAACACAGTATTGGAAACGAATTGTACCTCAGTTAAAAAAAAAAACCCAATCATCCTGTTTGTTAGTGAGGATTCAACTGGAACTCTCACACATTGCTGGTGGGAAAGTAAGATGGTCAATCACTCTGAATATCAGTATGGCAATTTCCTATAGATTTCACCATGCATGTATCAGATAGCCCAGCAATTTCACTTTTAAATATACAGTAGGAAATAGTAAATACATGTTTACTCAAAGACTTGAGTTCAGGTGTTCATAAATAGCTCAATTATAACTGCCATAAACTGGAAACACTTCAAAAGACAGTCAACAGAGGATAAAATGGATAAACATACTTAACGTTTATATAAAGCTACCCTGCTCCACAGTGAAAAGGAGTGAGCTAATGATGCAAGACACCACAGAGCAGACGGGGCCTGACATTTGATGACATAAAGCAGCCAGATGTGAGAGAAGGCATGTTGTATGAATCCATAAACAAAGTTGTAAGAAGACAGCATTGCTCCGTAGGGACAGAAAACATGGGCTTCCAAGCAGAGGAGAGTTGTGGGGGAGGGGTGGAGTATAAATGAAACAGCAAAATTGTAAAGGGAGAAGAAAACTGCCTCCAGTTGGTTGGGTTTGTGACAGCTACACATTGTCACATCACTGGCTGACACATGGTTAAAAAATCACCTATTGGGTGATTATGGGAAGTGAATCTAAAAAGAGTTGATATATGTATAAGAGATTCACTTTGCTTTCCACCTGAAACTAACATAAGATTGCAAATCAACTATACTGCAATAAAAAAAAATTTCCAGGAAGAGATACATGTATGTGTATAAC
This sequence comes from Neotragus pygmaeus, assembly GCA_006410875.1. NCBI lineage: Eukaryota > Metazoa > Chordata > Mammalia > Artiodactyla > Bovidae > Neotragus > Neotragus pygmaeus. Next base: position 127,350 of record SJYV01039752.1, on the reverse strand, counting down.
TGAGTCACTTTACTGAACACCTGAAACTAGATAGCATTTTTACTCAGCTGTACTCTCATATAGAATACAAATTTTTTAATGAGCATTTGAAAACCAAACATATAGGTGTCTAAAAAACTGTAATGTGATTGAATTATTATTAATTGAAGAAAGGAAGCAGAAGCAATCTGCTAAACAGAGTTTAATAAAATAGTAAGAGAATATACAAAATTATTAGAAACAAGAAACTCCAAACAGAAAGAACAATTATGAAATACAGACAAAAATAGCACAGAGGTTAGAGCGATGTCAGCAAGATAAAGGATAAGATGTTCCTCCTGGTATCTCACCTTCAATAATAAAAATTTAGCATCTATCCACAAAAGTAACTTTACTGCAAATGCAAGATCCAGATTCCAGGAGACCATGAAACCCCCAGGGTGCAGTCCAAACACAAGGACAGGCATCTTATTCCCTTCCAGCGTGGGTGCAAAGTCTAGACTCATCAAAGGCCCCTGTTGATCAAAGAGAAGAGAGAGTTAGTCTTAGGTTTCCTCTGTGATGTTTTTCTAGACTAAGTCTTATACTATGAAAAAAAATGTTTCTGCCTTGCTAGGTTGATTCTTTCCTGGGCCTGGGCCTAAAGAAAGCAAAACCTTCTTGTGACCTTTTTGTTAATTTTGCCTGAATGCGAGATCATTTCTGGGTTGCAATCTCAGTGCCTGGTCCTGATACATACAAAGCAAAGTGAAAGCTCCAACAGCCAGTGCATCGTAACTCCTCGAATCTCAAGGTCTCAAAACAATTTACTTCTTTTCTACACCCTTCGCAGCCTCTTATGTTGGTTTTTATAATTCTGTTCAGGATTTTTAATTAACAGAGGGAATATGTAGCAGAAGAAATAAGCAGAAATGTTCCCTTTTCATTTTGTCCAGACAGAAAGCCTGAAATTCCCTTCACATTATACACACTTGTAATTCCTTGAATTTTATAAGAAGTTGATGTTTCTCTTGAAAATAAAAATCAATTTTTAAAATTACTAAAGATCCAATAGCCATTGCAGTATGCTTAATGCCTAAGACCAAGAAACTTCCTTTGTTTATGGTAGCAATCCATCTTTCTAGCATACATTCATTAAGGAAAACATTTTTAAGTACCAGAATACCACAAAGCAGACATGTTTGTTAATGTCTAATGTATGCTTTCACATGGGGTGAAAGGAAGGCCTTAAAATTTGACTCTCAGTTTAAGTGATTAAAATTCCTTAAATGAATCATTTCTGTCATCAGAAAACATAAATCTTGATATTACATATTGTGGTATATTTTTGTTTGCTTTCTTTAACCTCTGTTTTTCTTTGGTCATTCAATAAGTCAAATTATGTTTTTAGATCCTCAAGGAAGATGTGGGCCTCCCCCACCAATAGACAATGGAGACACTGTCTCATTCCCATTGCCACAATATCCTTCAGGATCAGCTGTTGAGTACCAGTGCCAGGCCTACTATGTACTTCAGGGAGACAGATACATAGTGTGTCGGAATGGAGAGTGGTCGGAACCACCAAAGTGCTTAGGTAATACATTCATCTTCTCGTGGGTCCTGGGAAAATCAGTGTAATTGGTATAATATTTTGCTGTTTAGAATAGAAATTTTATGGATTAACAACAATTATATTGAATGCGTGACTAACAGATAATAATATATGAGAAAATAAAGTTTAAAAACTCTTGTTCAAGGAATCATAGCAATAAAGATTATTTAATATAAACTCAATGTGATATTGACTTCATGAATCCCTCATTACAACACTTAATAAATTAAACGTAGTACCTCATTTTAATATCACTAATTGGAATCTACATAATGTATTTTCAGTGAGTTGGCTTGGAAAAGGTTTTGAGATTGAAATCCTGGACCAGTGTAGACGATTCTACTTGGAAGTCTAAAATCCTGAGTGATATATTTGTATACTACTTAATGTTCTATGTTTCTTTTTAACTTCAGATGCATGTGTAATTTCAGAAGAAATGATGAAACAACATAACATACAGTTAAAATGGAAAGATGATAAAAAACTTTATACTAGAACAGATGACACTATTGAATTTACATGTAAACGTGGATATCGCCCAACGACACCAAATTATACATTTCGAACAACCTGTCATGAAGGAAAAGTGGTGTATCCTCATTGTGAATGAAACATTGGTTAAAATGCAGTCATAAAACTGAACTTTTCATTATTAATCCAATTCTCATTTTATCAAGTAAATCAGAATTTGTGTTAAATATTATGTAGATAATGCAATTATAATCCAGGTGACCAACTAATCACTTCTTAAAAGCACTTTAACACTTGTAAAGTCAAAATGCTACATGTCCTATTTATAAAGCATCTTTGGGAAGAAATTAGATGCAATCACTTCAATGCCTCCTTCCTTCCATCATTCTAACTTTCTAAAATATTCTCCATAACTTCTGAAGTTTCTTGAGACTTTATTTCATAAAAAATGCTTATCTCCACCCTCATAATATCATTTCACAAACACGTAAAAACCTGTGTGTCATACCTACATTGGTCATTAGATCCAGCTTATTAGATTAGTAATTAGATTTCATTTCTTTTTATGACTGTGTAATATTCCACTGTGTTTTTGTACCACATCTTCTTTATCCATTTATCCACTGATACACATCTAGGTTGCTTCCATGTCTGGCCTATTGTAAATAGTGCTCCAATGAACACTGGAGTACATGTGTCATTTTAAGTTATAAAATTTTAAATCCCTGGTTTTCTCAGGGATGTCCCAGCAGTGGAATTGCTGGGTCATATGGTAGTTCTATTTTTACCTTTTAAAGGACCCTCCATAGTGTTCTCTACAAAGATGTATCAATTTACATTCCTGCTGGGAGCTGCCACGGGAGATCCCACCCATGACAGGGTCATGTGGAAGAGAACTGTTAAGCAAGGCTTCAGGACTCAATGGGCTCCCTAGGCTTTCTTGAGCATCTACCCCAAAACCAGAATCTGTCTGTTTTACTGTTTCATGACATTCACCAACTCCTCTGACATTAACAGGGGGTTAACCCTGACCACCTTTCTCTGGAAAAAATCAACTTAGGGTTATAGCTAATAAGTCTCCTGGACATGAGAGGAATATTTCAAATCAAACCCCCTCTGTTAGCATTCTAGCTTGCTTGGCAGGTGTATCCAGACACTTACAGCTGTACATACAATTATTTACAGCCTCCCAATTGTGAGAAGCACGCAAAGCCTAAAACATAGAGCCTTTCAAAGAGTTAAAAGTTATTAGAGTAGTGCTAGTGCTGGTGTAGGATTTCATTATTGGGCCAATGCGTGTTGCTAAGTTCCCATNAATTGTGAGAAGCACACAAAGCCTAAAACATAAAGCCTTTCAAAGAGTTAAAAGTTATTAGAGTAGTGCTAGTGCTGGTGTAGGATTTCATTATTGGGCCAATGCTTGTTGCTAAGTTCCCATATCTTTTATCCACTGTGCACCTGAGAATGCATTAGTTAACATAGTGAGAATGCAAGAGAAACAAGTGTAGCCTTGAATTTAACCATACCAGACTTCTAAGCTAACTTGTTCTTTCTTTTAACTCACTGAACCTTTGAAAAATGTAACTCTGTTTGGTATTTTTCTGAGAGTGGCATAGATTAGAAATATAAAGAAAAAAAACACTTTGAGGGAAAATAAGTTTTTTGGTTGAGCAGCCTTTATCAAAAGAGGGTCACAAAATGTTCACAGGCCTCCAAGGCCAGAAGATACTGTACACAACATTATTTGTGGCAAAGGTATGCAGAAAAAATCATGGTTTTGATAAGGGCAAGACTATTGGAATGTTGGGCTGATTCTGTATGACCTTGCATCTTTCACTTCCCTCTATGTACAAAAGGTATATAAGAACCGTTTAGAAATAAAGCTATGGATCTCACTCATCAAAGCAGCTTGATCTCCTCGTATTAATAATTTGCTTCCTCTTACTCTCTCTTTCAGGCTAGTTCCCATCTGGAATACAGAGATCCGCCATGTCTACTAATTTGCCTGGGTTTCTAAGACCTGAACGGGAAGGCGCCCTGTGTCTTCACTCCCTTGGGAGACCGGGAAGGCACCTGTGGCCTCATGTAGATGGTGCAAGTCTCTTCTCTTGAGACTACTGATTTTCTGTATAAACCAAGGAACATCAGCCTCTTTTCTTCTCTCCTTATTTTCTTATCTACAATATTCTTATCTCTCTCTCTCTCTCTAAATCAATTGCAATCGCCGATGCCGTTCCTCCTTTGGGTTTCCCTGGATCCTGCGGGGGCTGGACCCCGGCAGCTGAGTGCTGAAGAATTAATGCATTTGAACTGTGGTGTTGGAGAAGACTGAGTCCCTTGGACTGCAAGAAGATCCAACCAGTCCATTCGGAAGGAGATCAGCCCTGGGATTTCTTTGGAAGGAATGACGCTAAAGCTGAAACTCCAGTACTTTGACCACCTGATGCGAAAAGTTGACTCATTGGAAAAGACCCTGATTCTGGGAGGGATTGGGGTCAGGAGGAGAAGGGGACGACAGAGGATGAGATGACTGGTTGGCATCACTGACTTGATGGACGTGAGTCTGAGTGAACTCCTGGAGATGGTGATTGACAGGGAGGCCTGGCGAGCTGCTATTCATGGGTCACAAAGAGTCAGACACGACTGAGCGACTTAACTGAACTCAACTGAATGACTGAGTAATATCTCATTGTTCCACATGCTTCTATATTCATTCCTCTGTCTATGAACATTTAGGTTGCTTCCATGTTTGGGTTGTTGTTTAACAGTGTTACAATGAACATTTGGGAGCATGTATCCTTTTGATCCATGTTTTTCTGCAGATATATGGCCAAGAGTAGGAGTCCTGGATCATATAGTTGCTATATTTTTAGTTTTTTAAGGAAACTCTGTACTGTTCTCCATATTGGCTGTACCAATTGTTAATACATTCCTATCAGCAAACTAGGTGGGTTCTCTTTTCTCCACACCCCATCTCCAGCATTTATTATTTTTAGACTTGATAATAATGGCCTTTCTGATTGGTGTCAGATGATATCTCATTGCAGTTTGGACTTGCATTTCTCTAGTAATTAGTGATATTGACTATATTTTCATGTGCCTCTTGGCCATCTGTATGTCTACTTTGGTGAAAAAGTCTCCTTTGGTTTTCTGCCCATTTTTGTTTGTTTGTTTGTTTGTTTGTTTTATTTCCTGCTGCAGTGAGCTCTTTGTAAATTTTGGAGATTAATTCCTTGTTGATTGCATCACTTGCAAATATATTATCCTGTATTGTATATTGTCTTTTCATTCTGTTTATGGTTTCCTTTACTGTGCAAAAGCTTTTGAGTTTAATTAGGTTCCATTGTTTATTTTTGTTTTATTTCTATTACTTCAGGAAACCAAGTCCAAAAATATGTTACTGTGTTTTGTATCAAGGAATGTTCTCCCTGTGTTTTCCTCTTAGAGTTTTGTAGTGTCCAGTCTAATATTTAGGTCTTTAATCATTTTGAGTTTATTTTTGTGTGTCATATTTTAAGTAAAACTAAAGATAAGTTATAACAAAATACAAGTAAATAGTTAATGATTTTATAATAAAGAAAAATAATAGATCACAAGATTGAAAAAAAGAACTATTTTGTGAAGCCCTTTGACCTCAACATAATAAACAATACAAATTACATTTATAGAGATAAAAATAAATAAATATATATCCAAACTCCTTTGAACAGGAGTTCACTGTTAATCCACCAGAATGGTAAATGAAATCACTCAGTGTGTAGTCAGTTTTCTCAGGCCACATAAGGTGACCAAGTGTTCTATAAGCTACCATGTATTCTAACATTCGCTTTGCAAATGTTACTGGGTTTTTATAATGAAGATAAATAAAAATCAAATAAGCTTTCAAGATGAGTGGCTTGTGGTTTTAATAACTTTATTCATTTTTAATATCAAAACATTAAAAATGCTTTAAAAGTCCTAAAGAAAAAAAACCCTATAATTTCAGAATAATCTTAAATAACTTAATAAAATATAATCATGAATCTTGTAAATTAATCACAGAATGTTTGTAATGAGCTTTACAAACCAGAACTAAGTTCTGTCAGATTCTAATGTTATGTTAATAACAAACAGATGTTTCCATGCTCTATGCAACATGAAACAGTAATTTATATCCTATATTTGGGGGCTGTGAATTAATATCTAACAGAGAAAGATTTATAATTTCTGGAAGATCATATATATCCAGAAAAAACAAAATGACCTTCTTTTTAATGAAATAACACTCATGAGAATATCCTCTCAAGTATGGCTTTATTTTTTATAGGATGTATCTAAACTGCATGGACTGTTAAAATGATTCTTACCCAGTGGAATACAAGTACTGTTAATGCAGACACAAAATAAATATAGAAAAAAAGAATAGCAAACACATTTGGACTGCATATTAAAAGCAGTTCAACATTTTAAGCTTAGTTATATCCACAGTATGAAACTTAAAAACTTAAGTGAACCATTTAAGAGTGATCTCATTCTAAAAGTAGAACACATCTAGACAATGCACATTTCTGTAAGAAACCAAAACTTTGTTTAGTCCAGTAATAAAAGCACTGATCCCTATAAAGCTAACTTGTGGATTCTTAAAATAATGTCTGTGAATTCCTGAAGAATAATTTTAGATGCCATAATGAAATGTAATGCTGAAGCTTCTAAATTGATTATGCAGACTGATTTTATGATAAACTTTATAAACCAGATGTAAATTCATGAAACAAAAATAGAGTAATGGAAAATGGATTTACTTTCCCACCTAAAACAACACAAAAAACAAAAACCACTGACAAAATATATGCCAGACATTTATAACATGTTGGATATCAGACAAAAGGATAGTAATCCTTGAGAGATGAGAAATGAAAGAGCCAAATTCTACAAATACCTCAGTTTACCTCCTAGAGAAAGCATCTAGGATGTAGCTTAGAAAGAAAGAGCCCAGAACTGAGTCAAGAATTGTTCTTGAAATGCATAAGTATTATCAGGGATCTGAAGAAAAGAGAAAGCTATGATTAACATGGAAAGGATATCAAACAGGAGAAAGCTGAGAGTATAGCAGAGAGAGGAAATTATCCCAGCTCAAAAAACTTTATAACAATGTAAAAATATTCAATGCACAAGGTGAACTATTGAGATATGAAGGGGAACCTTTTGTTTGATTCTTTTAGTTGTTTAGTGTGCGACCCCATGGACTGAAGCCTGCCAGGCACCTCTGTCCATGGGATTTCCTAGGCAAGAATACTGGAGTGGGTAGCCATTTACTTCTCCAGGGGATCCTGCCAACCCAGGGATCAAACCTGAATCTCCACCATTACAGATGGATTCTTTACCGCTGAGCCACCAGTGAAGCACCCTTGATTCTTCAGCCAAATACTAAATATGATACAGAAGAGAGGAAACAACATAAGGAAGAAAGAGTCATACAAAGGATTTCAGGGAACAATGTACAAAAATTCTGTAATTTGGAAAAGCGATGGTTTCTTTTCCACCAGTGAAAGAGAAAAGCTTTGTAATTGATAGTTTATTGCATTAGTCCCCAACATTTTGGTGCAAGGGACTGGTTTTATGGAAGACAATTTTTCCATGGAAGAGGGTGGGAGAGGAACACTATTAAGGAGACAGTGTGAGCGACAGGGAGTGATGCGGAGAAGTAGATGAAACTTCGTGCTTGCCTGCCACTCACCTCCTGCTGTGCAGCCTGATTTCTAACCAGGGTGTTGGGACCCCTGGTGTCTTGGTTAAAAAGTTTAGAAAAGCTTTGTCTGGCTGGTACTGCAAAATCAGTCCTAAAGTAAAACCTGTTTCTGACCTGATTAATAAAGTTTATGCATAAGAGCTCAACACAGTCAAAATGATTTCAAGTAAATTAACTGTATCCCAGCTCAAAAAACTTTATAACAATGTAAAAATATTCAATGCACAAGGTGAAATTTGCAGTCAGTCAGTTCAGGCGCTCAGTGGTGTCTGACTCTTTGCAATCCCATGGACTGCAGCACGCTAGGCTTCCCTGTCAATCATCAGCTCCCAGAGCTGGTCAAACTCATGTCCATCGAGTCACATTTGCCATCCAACCATCTCATTCTCTGTTGTCTGCTTCTCCTGACTTCAACCTTTCCCAGCATCAGGGTCTTTTTCCAGTTAGTCAGTATTTTGCATCAGGTGGCCAAAGTATTGAAGCTTAAGCTTCAGCATCAATCCTTCCAATGAATATTCAGGACTGATTTCTTTAGTATTGACTGGTTTGAGCTCCTTGCTCAAGGGACTCTCAAGAGTCTTCTCCAATATCACAGTTCAAAAGAATAAACTCTTCAGTGCTCAGCTTTCTTTATGGTCCAACTCTCACATCCATACATGACTACTGGAGAAACCATACTTTGTTGGCAAAGTAATGTCTCTGCTTTTTAATATGCTGTCTAGCTTGCTCATAGCTTTTCTTCCAAGGAGCAAGTATCCTTTAATTTCGTAACTGCAATAACCATCTGCAGTTACTTTGCAGCCCAAGAAAATAAATCTGCCACTGTTTCCGTTGTTTCCCCTTCTATGTGCCATGAAGTGATGGGACTGGATGCCATGGTTTTAGTTATATGAGTGTTGAGTTCTAAGCCAGCTTTTTCACTCTTCTCTTTTACTTTCCTCAAATTTCTTTGGTTCCTCTTTGCTTACTGGCATACAGATTTTGTGTTTGGTATCAAATAAAAAATTACAATACAAGCAAAGAACCAAGAAATTATGGCATAAAATGAGAAGGTTTGATCAATCAAATCAGACCCAAAACTGTTGCAGGTAACAGGACTAATTATCCACACTAATTATACAATATATATATATATGAACCAGGATTTGGACTCCACTTTTCAGTGATAAGGCCAGGATTTGGACTCAGTTGTTTGGCCCCATCTCTGTGCTCTTAACAACAAATTTCAATGGTTCAATAGTTAAGTAGAAAACCAACAAAGCCAAGGACAGTATTTTGTCTGATGCTTAGAATCAGTCAGCCAGTCAGTTGTTCAGTCATTTCTCTTTGCAACCCCATGGACTGTAGCTCCCCAGACTCCTCTGTCCATGGAATTTTTCAGGCAATAATATGGAGTGAGTTGCCATTTCCTACTCCAGCAAATCTTCTCAACAAAGGAATTGAGCCCCATCTCCTTCATTGGAAGGCTGATCGTTTACCATTGCTCCACCTGGTTGTTAAGTAAATATTTGTGAAGGTGAGAGAAAAAGTCAAAAGAGAAAGTGGAGATAAATATGGAAGAAAAGGAGAACAGTACTAGAAATGAAAAAAGGATATATATATTTTTTGCCACACATTTTTTTTTCTAATTTCCTTGTACTTAAAAATTACTAAACTTAATTTTAAAATTATCCTGTAAACATATGATTTCTTTTTCTGGATGCTTTACTTCAATTAACTGTATAGTTAAGGGTGTCATCTACGTTAGTTTTGAAATGGCATTGGCAAGTTTATCATTGAAAAATTTAGAAGTAGGCAATTTATAATAAATCCAGTTATACAGAGTTTTTCTGTGTTTGGCTGTACTTTCAAGGATTTTATTCATATTTCAAAACTGTTCTATGTCCAAATATGTCTGCATTTCAGCTAGCAGAAAGAAAATAAAGGAAGGAAGTTGTATTTAGGGGGATGAATAACAATGGAGTATTACCATAGAATTTTTTTTTTATTTTAATGTATCCTATAGGTCAAAATTAGTTACATGTTCACACCTAGCTACAAGGAAGACTCATAAATGTAGAGTGAATCCTGAATAGCCTGAGATCAAGCTAAGAGTCCAGGTTTCTGTGACAAAGGGAAGAAAGTGAGAGTGAATGTTGAGAGTTAGTTACCAATCTTCGCTGTAGTGGAATAGCAAAACCTAAATAAGGTAATTTTGATTATTATTACTGAAAAAAATTATGTTTTTTTTTTTTTCTTAAGACTCTTATTTAAGTCATGTCTTTGGTGGTTTTTCTTTTTTTAATTAGTATCTTATGTAAGAAGGCAAACTGGCCATTGGGCTATTCAGAAATAGTGAATTATGTCATCCCTAAAACACAGTATCCTGGGAGAATTATATCTTTCAATACTTCATCTTATCTGGAAAAGCCACATAAAACTAATTAAATCCTTATATAATTTTCAAAATTTTAAAAATATTTTGTTTAAAATCTAATGCTTATTTTATTTTAAATATAAAATGAACAAATTATTCAGTCATTCATTTACACAGTATTTGTGATGATTAGGTTTATGTGTAAACTTGACTAAACTATAGTGATCAGTCCTTCAATTAAACACTAATACAGGTGTTGCTGTGAAGATATTATTTGTAATACATGTAGTTGATATATTAAAAGTCTATGTTGTTAACATCTACTCATCAACTGACTGTATGTGTGCTTTGTGACTCATTTATATCCGATGCTTTGTGACCCTGTGGAATGTAGCCTGCTAGGCTCCTTGTTCCGTGGGATTCTCCAGGAACGAATACTGGAGTGGATTGCCGTTTCTTCTTCCAGGGAATCTTTCCAACCCAGGGATCGAACCTGTGTCTCCTACATTGGCAGGGAGATTTTTTACCACTGGGCCACTAAGTGAAGATAAAGTGGATGGGCTTTATCCAATCAGTTGAAAGGTTTTAGGGGCCAAACTGAGACTTCTTTGAGAAAGAAGAATTCTTCCCCAAGTCTGTAGCAGCAGAAAGAGGGAAGTAAAGCACAGAGCAGTTTGGCAACTTTGTAAACATTGAGTGAGTTTTGGGGAGAGTACAGGAACTGAAATTAGGCCATAAGGTGGTGGGGTAAGTTGAAAAGAATGAACAAGAAGCAGTAAAAGATGATAATGACGGGGGGGGG
>SJYV01039752.1:49823-112992 GCA_006410875.1 Neotragus pygmaeus | reverse complement strand
GACTCTTGAGAGTCCCTTGGACTGCAAGGAGATCCAACCAGTCCATTCTGAAGGAGATCAGCCCTGGGATTTCTTTGGAAGGACTGATGCTGAAGCTGAAACTCCAGTACTTTGGCCACCTCATGCGAAGTGTTGACTCATTGGAAAAGACTCTGATGCTGGGAGGGATTGGGGGCAGGAGGAGAAGGGGACGACCAAGGATGAGATGGCTGGATGGCATCATGGACTCGATGGACATGAGTCTGAGTGAACTCCGAGAGATGGTGATGAACAGGGAGGCCTGGCATGCTGCAATTCATGAGGTCACAAAGAGTCGGACATGACTGAGAGACTGAACTGAACTGAACTGAACATTTTACAACTTGATAGTATCTCTCTCTTATTTAGTGGGCTGATGTCATCTCATGGGACCAGTGCTTGGAATAAGAGGACATCTAGATTAAAAGAAGTATATCTAAGTCGTGGGCTTCCTAAGTGGTGCTAGAGGTAAAGAACTTGCCTCCAAATGCAGGAGACATAAGAGAAAGAGGTTTGATCTCTGGATCGGGAAGATCCCCTAGAGGAGACCATCACAACCCACTCCAGTATTCTGACCTGGAGAATCCCATGAACAGAGGAGCCTGTCAGGCTTCAGCCCATAGGGTCGCAAAGAGTCAGACATGATTGAGGCGACTTAGCAGGTCATGCACACATATCTAAGTCTTACCTTTGTCCTCCACACACTCCATTACCCAGTGGGTGGCTGCAGCAATGCTGTCTTGGTGACATTCAGGATCACCATCTCCAGACTGATGCTTGGCTCCTCAGCTGCTGGACTCCCTTGCCCATCAGACACCCAAACAGCATCTTCAAGCCTCACAGGTCCACCTTCTTGGCCAGCAGGTTCACAAAGCCTACATCACATTGTTAGCTTATGGTGAGCGATGTCAGATTCGTGATCTCTGAAGGTTTAGCTTCAGGACCAGGGACCAGGCTTGATTACTCAAGAGCTTTGGTGTAGCAGAGTTTTATTCAAGTGAAAGTGGATAGAGAAATCTTCTGACACAGACATCAGAGGGGTGATAAAGAGCGCCCCCCTCACTTAGCAAGGGAGCTATATACTTTTTCAATTGGTTATTACAGTAAATCAAAAGAATGTCTCAAGGTTGTNTTATCTCTTCTTGCTATTTTTTGGAACTCTGCATTCAGATACTTATATCTTTCCTTTTCTCCTTTGCTTTAGTTTACAGGGTCACAAAAGAGTCAGACATAGCTTAGTGATGAAGAAACACTAACAACAATAAACTAGAAACATGCCACCTATAGACAGTTTCCCTACTTGGAGCTCAGATATTTTTATAAATAAAAGTGAAAATTAAGCTGACAATGTTTATCATTCAGGCCATACTGTTATTTCTTGGAGTATCATTTACTAATATTCACTTAGCAATTTTTAGTCTGAGTATCTTCTCTCATACACAAGAACATTGAGTTTTCACCCTTGAGAGGTAACTTTAATCCACCTTTTTTAGTTGAGATAAAGTTGGTGTAGAGCATTATGTAATTTACATTATACACCATAATGATTTTCAGTCTTTAAAGGTTATTCTTGTGGTTCAGATGGTGAAGAGCCTGATTGCAATTCAGGAGACCTTGGTTTGATCGCTGGGTTGGGAAGATCCCCCGGAGAAGAGAATGGCTACAACTCTAAACTCTTTCCTGGAGAATTCCATGACCAGAGGAGCCTGCCCAGATACAGTCTATAGGTTCACAATGAGTCAGACACAGCTAAGCAAGTGACACTATATACCATTTATAGTTATTATAAAGTATTGGCTATATTCCATATGTTATACAATATATCATTGTAGCTGATTTATTTTATACACAATAGCTTGTACCTCTTAATCCCCTACTGCTAGCTTACCCCTCCTTTATTCTTTCTCACCATTGGTAACCACAAATTTGTTCTCTATATTCTGTAATTGTTTCCTTCTTTTTGTTATATTCACAACTTTGTTTTATTTTTTAACTATATATTTAAGTTCTCTTGTACAGTTTTTGTCTTTCTCTCTCTGACTTATTTCCCTTAGCCTAATATCATCCAAGTCCATCCATGTTGTTACAAATGGCAAAATTTCATTTTTTTTAAGGCTGAGTAATATTCCATTATATATATACACACCATCTGTTCATTTGTTGATGAACACTTAGATTGCTTCCATATCTTGCCAATTGTAAATAATGTTGCTATGAATATTGGGGTGCATGTATCATTTCAAATTAATGTTTTCATATGTTTATATTAGAGGCAACTTGGGTAGTTATGAAAGTCACCAGTGGTCAATGGAATCCCTAGAAATCCAAAACATGCTACACACTTTAAATACAAAATCGAATTTAATCCTTTCAACATTCATGCACCTAGATATTATAATGGACATTTTACAGTTGATAAAATACAATATCAAAAACGTGTCAAATGTTGTTTATGTACATAACCATAGAGTTAATATGTAAACCTAGTTCTAATAATTTTTAATGTCATGCTTATTTTCAATCACTGAGGACATGAAGTAAAACAGAACCTCAATCACTCTATCACTACATAGAGATAAAGTTCTATCTCCATGCTAGGAAAATGGTTCCTTGTCCAATAAAATGTTTGTCAAGTCTTATAAATTTTAGAGCTAATGAAAAATTGTAGGAACAAACGTTTCAAAAAAAGCTGAAAACTGTATGCCTGATATCAGGTCTTTGTTTATTTGAGTCTGGCAGTTCCAGGCAAGATTAGGGCTAGCATAGACTGTCTTCCAAGAATCAAAGGTGAAAATAAACAGAGGGAAAAATTATTCTCATTTGCCTTATTGTCTTTTGTCAGTTTATAAATTCTTTTTTACTAAGATAATTATTTTAGTTAGATGCTTTACATCCATTGAATGGAGGAATGGATGAATGAAAGAATGAACAACAAATAAATCAATTAAATAAATAGGATAGACTAAGAATTATTGGATGACATCCTCTGATATGATTTTTTTTAATTTGANTTTTACTAAGATAATTATTTTAGTTATTTGCTTTACATCCATTGAATGGAGGAATGGATGAATGAAAGAATGAACAACAAATAAATCAATTAAATAAATAGGATAGACTAAGAATTATTGGATGACATCCTCTGATATGATTTTTTTTAATTTGAATATGGCCCATTATGCATATGCATTTTAAAGAGAAATTACTTTTATATTCTAGTCTTTGTAAATGCCATTTTAAGGAAGAAAGTGTGGTAGCACTTCAAAAAATTCTTGGATGAAACTTTTTTAAAGTTCATAAAGAAGCACTTGACAACATGGAAATTATATCTGCTCAAGGACTTAAGAGTTTAAAAGTGGCTTGGATAATGCTGAAAGGAATATGCTCTGAGGAAAAAAAGGAATTCTAATAAAAATGGAAATGATGACCTACTATATTCCTATGCTTCTTCAGGCTACTGATCATCTTGCCATTGTATGCACCATCACTTTGCCATTTATCACTGTAGGGTAGGCTGGAGGACATTTTCTAGCAGATAACAACTCTTATTATTGAGAAAGTTATGACTTATTTGCAATTTTCCTCTCTCATCTGCAAAGGATACTGGCATTTATCCATAAGGCAGGCACACAAACAACATCCTGAGTAGTTTATTTCTTTAACTAAAGTATATGCAATTTGCAAGAATCTAAATCAGGATGTAATATTTAAATTCTGTAGCTTTCTTTAAAGAAGAGATTAATGTGATTACAATAATGCTAATTGATTAATAATGATGGCTTTTGTTTGCATTCTTTGAATATTAAAATGTGTAATGAATTGCTCAATTATTAGGGAGAACACTAAATTAGTTTTCAAAAGTTATATAGCCACACTTTAGGGTGCCTAATTTTCACAAATGCAAATGGAAGTGAGATTTTTATATTGTATTCCTTATTTCGTTCAGTAAAAATAAATTTTGAGTACAGTCAAAATTTCTAATTTAGAGTTAATTTGTGTTAGTAACAATATTGTGGTTACTGGTAATTTTGTGCTACCATGTACACTTTTATTGAATAATGTTGATCTAAGCAACATTTATTTGACAGGAACTATATATTTAAGCACACTTTAGTTTAAGTATCTCAATATTTTTCATAATTTTGCCTGATTCATATTTGATCTTATATAAGCAGTGTCACTAGTGGCTTACTCTGAGGGATTTAAAATGACTCCATGTAGATCTTGGTGCCTAAATTAAATCACTCATGATTACTGCAACATTTCCAAAAATTTTTGACATGTCAAATATTTATAACAATTTTGTTTGAATATTGATAAAAAATGATTTTTATTCTTTGTGTTTGAAATTGTTAGGAAATGTACTGAAAGCTCCTTTGGACTTCAGAATTTATAGAAAGATTATCAAACAAGAAAAGGGGAAAATAGTTTTAATGGAAGAGGTATTTTCATTGAGGAAATGAAAGAAATAGTGAACACCATTAAGCATATATTTTCCGTAATATATAAAATATAAATAATATATATAATATAAAAATTATATATGATACTTGTTTATATTAGGTTGGCCTAAAAATTTAGGTGGTTAGAATTGAAAAGGGAGTCCAGAATGGTGGTGGCTAAGAGAAAAGGAAGGGAAAAACCTGCGAAAATAGAACAAAAGAAGGTCTGGGAACAAGAGCGAGGACCTCAGGTAAAGCAAACAGCACTCCTGGCTAGCTCAATTTACATAGGGCAGGCCCAGAGGGAGGAGAAAACATATGTAAAGAGAGGAGCAAAAATCGGCCAGGGACCTCTCTTTTCTTCACATCTTTTGGTTCAGAATGCCCTCATGCCTTGGGGATGTATTTTCCTTTATTTTCTAAACAAAACTGAGCTGTAACATGGAGCTGTGACACTGATCCATCTGAGGGCTATAACGCTGGTCCATCCATCAGTTCACATTTTTTTGTGATGATACAGAACAGAGGAAATTACAAACATCCCTGACATCTATGGTGCCATTTCTACTATTTAACCTGGCTGGTTCAACCTCTGCTGAACCCCCTCAAGGAGGAGGCCAACACAGCCTGAGCCCAACTCAATGAAAGCTCCCGTGGTGAAAGCTGAATGCAAAGAAAACCAAGCACAGGGAAAGTGACAAGAAGCCCAGTGTGCTGGAAACTGGGACAGNCAAGGAGGAGGCCAACACAGCCTGAGCCCAACTCAATGAAAGCTCCCGTGGTGAAAGCTGAATGCAAAGAAAACCAAGCACAGGGAAAGTGACAAGAAGCCCAGTGTGCTGGAAACTGGGACAGTGAAAAACAAACTTAGCAGAAAGCTCACGTGGCTCAGTCTCAGATTCCAGAAGACCTCTGGTTAAGCTAGGAGGTCCTTGCTCCTATGGCTGGAAGGACATATGCCTAACAAAATCTTAATTCCTTTACAATCTCTTGATTCTTGTTTCCTCGAACCAACCTCCCCCTCCCCGCATGCACAGACCTCACCCCCACCCCTGCATGTGAACAGGTGAGCAAAAGTGGGTGCAACTGAGGAACTCCGGCAGGGGCTACTCCTCAGTGTATCCCAAAGCCTTCACTATCTGCTGAGACCCAGTAGCTGATGACCAAGTAGGTGGGGGTTCTTCTGTTCTTAATCTTCTTTGTGTCAATGATCAGGCCAATGAAAACTGTGAGCACAGGTCAGATATTTAGCAGATTTTCTGGCAGGTTATGAAGGGGATTCCTCTGCACATTTTTTTTCCCACTGCTTTTTCCTCCCATCTTTAAGTTCCTGTCTCCTGGGATTTGAGCCTGGCCAAAACCCATGGTGCCTGGCTTCAGGACCTAATGAAGTTCTGGCTCTGAGGTCTCATCACAAAATACAGAGACACAGTAATAGTTAAGAGGTGGATTTATTTGGATTTAGAAAGAAGCACACTAGACAGGGTGTGGGCCATTGCAGAGGATAGCACAGGGACCATGGAATGTGGTGTGGTTAGTTTTACCTGTCTGGGTGGTTTCATATGTTAATGACTGGGAGAATCATTTCAACAATTGGGGAACTACCCACCTCTCAGTCTTGTAACAGTGCCTTGAAACTGTCCTTTTCAAACTGTTCATTCCATTCATGGGGTTCTTAAGGCAAGAATACTAAACTAGTTTGCCATTCCCTTCTCCAGTAGACCATATACTGTCAGACCTGTCCACTATGACCCATCCATCTTGGGTGGCCCCACATGGCATGGCTTAATTTCATTTAGTTACACAAGGTTGTGGTCTATGTGATCAGATTGGCTAGTTGTCTGTGATTGTGTTTCAGTCTGTCTGCCCTCTGATGCCTTCTCTCAGCACCTACCATCTTACTTGGGTTTCTCTTACCTTGGACGTAGGGTCTTTCTTCATGGCTGCTCCAGTAAAGTACAGCTGCTGCACTGTGGAAAATTCTGAAAGAGATGGGAATACCAGACCACCTGATCTGCCTCTTGAGAAACCTATATTCAGGTCAGGAGGCAACAATTAGAACTGGACATGGAACAGCAGATTGGATCCAAATAAGAAAAGGAGTACATCAAGGCTGTATATTGTTTACCCTGCTTATTTAACTGATATGTGTGAGACCGCGGCACTCCAAGGCATGCCCAAATGGAAAGCCCCCACGAGCTAACAAGGAGGGGCCAGTTCCTGAAACAACTGCATCAACCATCGCATCAATTGAAGCAGTCAATCAGACATGGACACACAACTTTAAGCAGCCCAATCCCTGCAACAACCCCTGGCGATTGCCTTTTTAGGAAAAAACCCTGCGAACAAGATGCCCCATGCTATAAAATCCTTGATCGACCCACCCTTCTTTGCAGACTCCGGCCCAGGGAGTTCTGCCCGAGAGCGCTCGCCCAATAAAGGCTTCTTAATACCAGCCGGCAGAGGCATCTTCTTGTTCACGGCAACCTTACATTTGGCGCCCTAAGTGGGGCTCGAGGTGAGGGCCACCGGCCATCGCCGTTGTGGCCCCCTCGAGCTCCTTCGCCACGATGGCCTTTGGACCCTAACAGCAGACCGGCCCCCCGGACGGCAGGACACGGGGTAAGTCCCCTCGGCTTTGGGTTCCACCGACCTAGGGCAACCATTTCCACAGGTCCCATACCGCAGTGCACACGGTCTGGGATCTTCCACGGGGTTTTCAGTACACCCGGGAGACGTCCNTAGGATAGGGAGGAAGATGGGAGGCAGTTTCAAAAGGGAAGGTATATATGTATACCTATGGCTGATTCATGTTGAGGTTTGACTGAAAACAAAAAAAAAATCTGTAAAGCAATTATCCTTCAATTTAAAAATAAATATATTTTTTTAAAGAAGATACCATTTGCTCTGGTACTCCTGCCTTAAATGAAGGTAACATTTACACAGAATCAGTAAGCTAAAGCACTGACCAAGAGGCAGTGTGCTTACTCAGACTGTGAGTTTTGAAAACTCTTCAATATATATAAATCAAACATCCAATCTTCCCTCAAACAACTGGTCCTCTCCAGGAATCCCTCATCTCATAGAATAGCCCTGCCAACCATCTAGAAACCAGGTAATCATCCATGATCTCTCTCTCTCCATCACCTTCCATATCTAATCCATCACCAAATCCCACTGATTTAAATTCACAAATGTCTTTAACACACTTTTTTTTCCATTTCTACTCTAAGCCATCATCATCTCTCTACTGCAGCTACCACCTAATGCCCATCCTGAAGTAATTCTCCACAGTGCAGCCAGAATAAGCTCAGAATATCAATCACATCACTTGAACATTCCTGCTTTAAATGTTCTGATGGGTTCATACTGTATCTCCCTATCTGGCCTATAGGCCCTGAATGACCAGGCAACTACTCAATACCTTCCAACCATACTGCTCCTCTTTTAGTATCCTGAAGAGGGGAAAAAAAGCAAGCTTAGAGTCTCTGCATCACTGTTCCCTATACTGGGAATGTTGTTTCTAATATCCTACNAGGCCCTGAATGACCAGGCAACTACTCAATACCTTCCAACCATACTGCTCCTCTTTTAGTATCCTGAAGAGGGGAAAAAAAGCAAGCTTAGAGTCTCTGCATCACTGTTCCCTATACTGGGAATGTTGTTTCTAATATCCTACCTAGATCTTTACGTTTGGTGCCTTCTTATCATTCAGTTCTCAAATTAAATATCACCTCTTTTAAGAAGACTTTCATGACCACACTACCAAAATAAGGCCTCCCTCTGTTATTTTCTCAGGCTTTGTTTTTCCCCTCACAATTTTATCATAACTTATAATCATTTTATTTGTCTGCTTACTTGTTTGCCTGCCTCTGGAATATTAATTCCCTGAAGGCAGAGACCATGTTAGTCTTGTTCACTACACTATCCAGTGCCTAGTATATAAAAGGTGATTGCTAACTACTTCTTAAGGACTTGAGTTCTGATTGAGCTGAACACTTCCTTATCCCTCTCGCCTACCCTTCTTAAGCATCCTGAATTTGACTGCTGAGATATTCCTTTCATGAAGTTACTACCATGTGTGGTAGATATTAGTGGGCTGTGCTGTGCTATACTCAGTCACTTCGGTCATGTCTGACTCTTTGTGACCCTATGGACTGTAGCCTTCCAGGTTCCTCTGTCCATAGGATTCTCCAGGCAAGAATACTGGAGTGGGTTGCCATGCCCTCCTCCAGCAGATCTTCCCTGCCCAAGGATCGAACCTGCATCTCCTGTACCTCCTGATTACAAGCAGATTCTTTACCTACTGAGTCAGCTGGGAAGCCCTGGTAAATATTAGTGCTGCTCGCCAAATATTGCTGATTCCTCTATCAAGGCATCTACTAGGATTGCACTTCCCCACCTCCCATAAAGGCAGCTATGGCCAGGTGACTTACTTTAGCAAATGTAATATGACCAGAAGTGATATGTGTCATTTCTAATAAAAGCTTTAAGGGCCACAAAGAAATCCCTCATGTTCTTTTTCCCCTTCACCAGTGATCATGAAACATGTATAAAAATGAAGCACCATGAACCTCAGTCTGAGAATCTATGATAATTAGAGTGTGCAGCCAAACCTCCAAGGACATGCATGATAATAAAAATATAAATAAATAAACCTTTGAGGAGATTTATTAAGATAGTGGAGTAAGAGAATATGGAACTCACTTCCCTCCACAAACACATCAAAAGTACATCTGCATGTGGAACAATTCTCACTGAAAACTAACTGGAAACTGGCAGAAGGACTCCTGTACAACCAAGGCTGTAAGAAAAATCCACACATAATTAGGTAGGAAGAGAAAAAAAGTGATCAAGTTGGCAACTCTGCTCTGTCTGGGGGTATCTCGGAGGAAAAGGCAGAGACACAGCCTAGGGTGTGACTGAGCATCCCAGTCCTGTGGTCCTGCACAGGGAAGATGGAGAGTCACTGGGACTACCAGAATGGCTGTGGAAGACTGGACTCCACTTGTGAGAAGTATGCACACCACATTCCCACTTACTTAACAAGACAGCATAACACTGGATCTAAGAATGCAATGACTACGCAAAAATCTCAGCTGTTGAAAGCAGAGGCAAGTCAGTACTGGGGTAGCATCTGGGTGGGGAGGCAGCCACCATTGTTGGCACATACTCAAGAGCCCAGAACACTGGCTGTGGCCTGTCACCTCAGTTCATAACCCATTATATACCCAGAGTCCATGAAGGGCCTGCCTGCCCTGTGGTTTGGCTCCAAAACAGGGCAGGGATGACAGGAGTACAGTGGGTACAGTGATTGGCCATGAGGGACAAAGGGAACTTTGACTCAAGGTTGCATCTGAACAGAGTGAGGGGAACAACTGCCAGTGCCTGCACAGGCAACACATCAGAGATATCTCAAAACTCTGTCTACAGACAACAAAAGTGGAGAAGCCACCTGGGTCCCCTTTGCTTCAGCACTACTCAATTTAGGGCAAAAGTTCCAGGGTTGAGGCAGAAATTACACACTTAAAGGAAACAGAGCCCACTCAGGACTGGCCCTCAGGACTACTGCTCCAGCAACCTGGGATTATAGTGCACTCCCACTAGGGTGGTGATGGCCACTGAGAAGAGGGGAAGTCACACTTCACACTGAGATCCAGCTATAGTCCCTCCATCTTCAGTCCCATACCCTACAAAGGTGATAGCTGTCAGCACAACCTGAAGAAAAACGTGACTTGTGTCCTCATCAAATAAATACAGCTCTCCCACCATAGGCACTAGCACGTGCAGTCTGCATAGGGATGATCCCACCTAAGGGCAAACCATCAAGACCACAATAAATAACTCTTTCACCTGAATTCATTGGTTACAAGAATACCTACCTTGGAAAAAAGTGAAAACAACATAATAACTTTAAGATAATTGTATTGAAAGAGTTACTCAATTCACCTAAGGGTAACAATGTTTTCTATGAGCTGGGTACTGTACTAAGTGGCATGAGATATAAAAGATTAGTCAGAACCAATGCCTCTCTCATGAAAGTAGGGAATATATACACAAATATGACTGATAAGATAGACGGCTATATAAACAACATATAAGTCACAATCAAGTGGGGAGTGGTAATTCTAACTCAGAAGGTGGTATTTGGGACTGGTCTACAAAGACTCGAAATAAACTTGGAGCAATAAAAAAAAAAAAAAAAAAACTAAAGAAAACAACTCTGGTTGTGCAAATAAACTGAAAACTGGATAGTCCCAAGGTTTCAGGCCTCATATTGTTTAATAACATGAAGATTATTAAGAAACATCTCTTGTCTTCCAAAGACAGCATCCAATGTAGCAATNAAAAAAAAAAAAAAAAAACTAAAGAAAACAACTCTGGTTGTGCAAATAAACTGAAAACTGGATAGTCCCAAGGTTTCAGGCCTCATATTGTTTAATAACATGAAGATTATTAAGAAACATCTCTTGTCTTCCAAAGACAGCATCCAATGTAGCAATGAAGATGAGTGTATAAATATCTAACATCAAAGCTTACACAAGCATCATGTGACACAGATAACAATTCAAATGAGGAAGAAATCACATTCAGTTGAGAGTACCTGGGAGGAATACAAGAAGGTGAGATTTGAGATGGGCCTTGCAAGATGGAAGGATTACAACAAACAGAGTTGGATGAAGGTAACAGCATTCCAGGAAAAATAAATGGCTTGAGTAAAAAGGACTGAAGTGGAACAAAGCTGAGCACAGTTTTGGAGAACACTGAGGAATCCAATTTAGCTTGGAAGCAAAGGATAGAAATGGAAGTGGCAGAAAACAAGACGGAGAAAGACAGCTGAGTGCATAGTCTGGAAATTCTTGAAGGTCAGGCTGAATATTCCTTTAAAAAAAACAGATGTTCACAGAATGATAAGCCACTTAGCCTACCTACATAGGAAGGAGTATGATGGATGCTTCGGTTTGGAATACTTCATCTGGAATTAGTAAAGGATGAATTAAATGAAAAAGAGAGGAACAGCTGGGAAACAGTTTTTCCTCAGGCAAAAAGAAAAAGGGTTCGTTGAAATGTGGTGTGAGGGGGAAGGAGAAAGCAAGATAGAACGATATGCAAAAGTCATTGCTGGAGGTAAATTTCCCAGGCTTTGACATTTATTGGATGTGAGGTTCTTGGCACAAAGAAAGAGAAGCTGTCTTTGAGGTTTCAAGTCTGGCCAACTCACAAAATTGGGGATGCCATGAATCGAATAAAGAAGTCAGCAGGATGTGGGGAAAATGTATCGCTGGGTTTGACTCAAAACAAAGACAAAGCAAATGCTGACTAAATGTCAGTATAAATCAAAACATTAAAGCCCAAGTACAAATAATCCTGTTGCATATCTTATTCTGACAGGTATCATGATCTGTTTTCAAACTGCCCAATAAGGGTTATAGATAGTGCTATACCAAGAACTAGAGATCAAACAAATAAGCCCTGATAAGATACACAGATGAGTTCTTATAAAATCAAGTTTTCAAATAATTCCACACATTTTCATAATGAAAAGGACCAAGACAGGTTCAACATATAGCCAGGAGGGGTTTTTTTTTTTTTTTTTTGTATTATGGGGTTTTTTGTCCAGTTTTAAAGAAATGTAATTGATATGCAGCACTGTATAAGCTAAATGGTACAGCATAATGATTTGACTTACACATCATGAAATGATAACAACAATAAGTTTAATGACTATCGATAATTTCATATAGATAGAAAATTAAAATGGAGAAAAGTATTTCTCCTTGTGATTATTATTTGGATTTACTAAATGATTTACTCTGTTCAATTCTTCTGTCCATTTTTAATTGGGTTGTTTGTTTTCTAATGTTGAGTTACATAAGGTTTTTGTATATGGTGGATGCTAAACTATTGTCAAATATACCATCGGAAAGTATGATTTGAGCCCTCTCTCTTTTTCCTTGAGGAATCTGATTAAATACTTTCAATTTTACCTCTCAAAGAGCAAGCTCTTAGTTTCATTGACCTTATCTTTTTTTTAAGTCTTTATTTCATTTTTTTCTGCTGTGATCTTATTATTTATTTCCTTCCACTAATTTTGGGTTTCCTTTGTTCTTCTTTTTCTAGCTCCTTTAGATGTAACTTTAGGTTTTTTATTTGAATTTTTTCTTCTTTTCTGAGTTGGGCTTCTATCATCATAAACTTTCCTTTCAGAGCTGATTATGCTGCATCCCATAGATGTTGGATCATTGTGTTTTGACTACATTTATTCTTTATTTCTTCTTTGATTTCTTCAGTGACCCACTAGATGTTTAATAGCATATATTTTAGCCTCAAAGTTTGTATGTTTGCAAGTTTTTTCTTATAATTGATTTCTACTCTCACAGCATTGGGTTCAGAAAAAATGTTTGATATAATTTAATCTGTTAAATGTACTAAACCCTGTTTTGTGGCCTAGCACATGATCTATCCTTGAGAAAGCTCAATGTGCACTTGAAAAGAATGTGCATTCTGCTGTTTGGGGATGGAATATTATGTGTGTCTGTGTATGTGCATTCCATCTCATCTAGTGTATCATTTAAGNTCAGAAAAAATGTTTGATATAATTTAATCTGTTAAATGTACTAAACCCTGTTTTGTGGCCTAGCACATGATCTATCCTTGAGAAAGCTCAATGTGCACTTGAAAAGAATGTGCATTCTGCTGTTTGGGGATGGAATATTATGTGTGTCTGTGTATGTGCATTCCATCTCATCTAGTGTATCATTTAAGCCAGTACTTCCCTACTGATTTTCTATCTGGATGCTCTGTCCATTGATGTAAGTAGAATATGAAAGTCCACTACTATTAGTGTTACTCTTATTTTCTCCCTTTATATCTACTAACATCTGCTCTATGCATTTAAGTGCTCCTATATTGGGTGCACATATATTTACAATTGTTATATCTTCTTAGATTGATACTTTTAGAGTTATATAATGACCCTCTTTGTCTCTTGTTACAGTCTTTGTTTAAAAGTTCATTTTGCCTTATATAAGTGATGATATCCCAACATTCTTTTAGTTTTCATTTACATGGAATGTCTTTTCCATCTCTTTACTATAATCTCTATGTATCTTGGCCCTGAAGTGAGTCTCTTGTAGGCAGCATATAGATGGGTCTTGTTTTTTAATCCATTCAGCCACTCTATTAAAAAAAAAAAGTTTTATTTTAGGTTGCTGTATAGACAAATAACAATGTTGTGCTCATCTCAGGTAGCGAGCAAAGGTACTCAGCCATGCACATACATGTATCCTTTCTTCCTCAAACTCCCTTCCCAACCAGGCTGCCACATAACACTTAGCAGAGTTTCCAGTGCTGTACAGTAGGTCATTGCTGGTTCAGTTCAGTGTAGTCGCTCAGTCGTGTCTGACTCTTTGCGATCCCATGAATCACAGCATGCCAGGCCTCCCTGTCCATTGCCATCTCCCGGACTTGACTTAGACTCACGTTCATCGAGTCCGTGATGCCATCCAGCCATCTCATCCTCTGTCATCCCTTTCTCCTCCTGNCTCACATCCATATATGACCACTGGAAAAACCATAGCAGACCTTTGTTGGCAAAGTAATGTCCCTGCTTTTTAATGTGCTATCTAGGTTGGTCAGGGTTAAAAATCCTTGAGCAGGATTTTGAAGCAAGATTAGAAGTACCTTAGGAGCAATTCATCTAATCCTCACAGCAAGCTTGTGAAACAGTTTGTATTTTCTTCACCGTCATTTGTCATCAACACCAATGAATGAGAAAATTGAAATTGATGCCTAGAGAGACTAAGAGGCCAGTCCCCTGTCCAGGAAGAACCTGGTCTCAGATTGGATCCATTTTTCAAATTTCAAATATAGGATTTAAAACAAACAAAAAAAATGCTTTCTTCCAGGTTTAGGCTCCTTACAGATAAGGAAATGGCATCTGGTTGCTGGTCTTTAAAGAGGATGCTGTTGGCAGTATTTTGGAAAAATCAGGGATCCAGGATATTGCATATCATGTATTGAGGACTATGAGTTCATGAGTGTGTAGTGAGTGTGTGGCATTGTCTTCCAGTCTTTCCGGCAGTTTCCCAGAGCAGTACACCGTCTCTCGAATCTAGGTGCCCACTGGCCTGCCTCCTTTATTTCTAAGAGCAAATCCCCAGGGTAATATGGTGACTTCAAGGGGGACACAGGCAGAAGGAGAATCCAAGGTGTGCACAGCACCTAACTTTCTTTTTATTATTTCTAAAATAAGAATAAGAATAAATTACACTTGGATTCACTTTTCATTGGAAAGCATGAAACACACAGGCACGGAATGAAACCTTGCCTCTCTCTCCTCGAGTTGTACTTTTTGTAGCCAGCTTCTAACCGGTCATCTACCCAAGTTGATTCTGGTCTCTCTGCTCAGAGGGCTGTAGTTTAAAATAGAACCGAAGACCAAGAAGGCTCCCAATGGTAGGCTGTAAAGACAGTGGCAGCAGGGGCCCTGCAGGGGAGCGGGAAAGGGTGTTGGAGCTGGGGGCTGGTTTCCCACCGCTGGCCCTCCGCCCACACTCCCATCCGGGGAGGAGACGGGGGCCCCGGCCCGGCCTGGCCTAGCACACTGGGTTTAGCAGTTATTGTTTGGTGATCAGGGAGGAGGGAGAATGCTGGGAAGGGAGGGAGGACCCCGCTGGATAAGAAAATTCACTTCTCCAGATCCCCAGGAGCAGAGTAACTGCCCCAGAGGTCATGTAGAGGTCAGTGAAATAGAGGGGACCGGAAGTGAGGCTGGATGGCACCTATATCCACCGCCCCGCAACCCAGCGCATCTTCTCCTTCCGTTTCTGGAACCCTCACCTCTGGACAAGAGATCAGGCTATGCGCTCCATGGGCCCTGAAGGCTATCCGAAAAGATGTCCAACTCTCTTCCTATTTTTCCTCCTTTTTTTTTTCCCTCTTGATTCAGAAGACAAATAAAATCCAGACTCCAGATTTCAATACTTGTGGATGACCATCTCTCTAATGACCAGGCTGTAGAGCTGCAAGCTTTAACATAAGGAGTTTTCTGGAGTCCACCCATGTACCTTTCACTTCTGATTCAGCCGCGCAGAAAATGGAGAAGCCACGAGCTAGCTAGGAACCCCTTCAGACGGGCCGTCCGTATGGAAAAGTGATCTTTGGAGACAGAGAAACAGAATACAGGTCCAAGGCTGTCACCCTGCTGCTTCTAGCAGTGGACGCTCCTCTTTTGCTGATAAAAATGAGAGCTCTTTGAGGAACAGAGCAATCATTTCTTGGCCAGTGTTCTCGGTTCATGGCTACAGTCTAACTTTTACACAAAGAGACCAGTGAAGAGAAGATAAATATAGAAAGAAAAGAAAGAAACCAAGACACTAAGTTATCCCAAAGGGCATTCCTGTATTAGTCATCTTATGAAAATTATATGTACCACAGAATATCTATTTTTAGAGGCCAGGAGGTTATGTGAAGCAGTTCAGATGTCGGCAGAGACCCAGAGGCCGGCTCCCAGCAATGATACTGGATATTTAGATATTTGTTTTCTTTATTTTAACTGCGCAGAGCTGGTACTGCCCACGTGGCCGTGTTGCCCACTTGGGGCGGTGAGACAAGACCCGTGTGCTTCTTCAAAGACATCCAAGGCCCTGGTGATTCTTTTGTGTTATTTTTGTGCATCTTCTAGGCCTGGGCAACACACACACGTGCACACATGCCCGAGTTTATTATGCACATTCTCTGATGTAACACACCCACCAGAGGCCTGTTTCAGGAGGGGCAAGGATGGCCCCAACTCTCACACAATTGCAGTTCAACTTTTATTAAAGGCCTGAAAGAGCAGAAGAGACCTCCCCATCTCTCCTAATGATCTGATTAGGATTGTTTATTTCCACTGTCCCTCACTAGTTAAATCTCATCTGGCTTTGTAGAGGCCAGACAATCTGCGGCTTCTCGCTGGAGCTGAGCACCCTGGATTTGGCTTCTGAGCAGTTGAAAATCTATGGGGTTGCATGATTCAAGCGGCAGCAAACACAGGTTTCTGTCCCCTGCAGAATCTGTTTCATGTCCAGTTCCTTGATTCAGTGGAACTCCAATCCAAGCTGCTTCTCAAGGCTCACCTCTCTTACTTGCCCAGAAGACTTGTCTCCAGTTTTNCGTCTCCTATAACATCTCTTCCTCCCAAAAGCAATGCAGGTGGGGAGACAAAAAGGCTGGAATAACCTTGCCAAGAGTATGGGGAAAAGGTATGTGCATGGGAACGGTGCCTAGAGGAAGACAGTCCCTGTGTGCCCAAACTGACAGTCACGTCACTGGTCTCAACCTGACAACCTGGGTAATACCCAATGCCGGAGGATGGTGGATCTGTTCTCAGACGGGTCTAACCCCTTGTCTCAATGGGACGGTGTTTAATGCAAGTCAAGAATTCTGTGTCCTGGTCTCGGTCGTGCCAAAAATCCTATACCACTCTGGGGAATACCCCTATGTCCTTTGGGAGGGGCAGAACAGGGCCAGAACAAAACGAGAAACCATTACAGCCATCACTCTGGTGACCCTATTTGGACTAGGGATAGCAGGGACAGGAACAGGAATAGCGGCTTTATCCCATCAGCAACAGGGCTTAACTTCCCTTAGGGCAGCCATAGATGAAGACCTATTCTGCCTAGAAGAGTCCATTACCAACCTAGAAAATTCACTCACTTCACTCTCTGAAGTAGTCCTCCAAAATAGAAGGGGACTAGATTTACTATTCTTACAGCAGGGTGGACTCTGCACAGCCCTGGGAGAGGAGTGTTGCTTTTACGCCGACCATATAGGATTAGTTAGAGATTCAATGGCAAAAGTAAGAGAAGGACTGGCACAGAGCAAGCGGGAATGAGAGGCCCAGCAGGGATGGTTCGAATCCCTTTTTCAAACGTCTCCTTGCTTGACGACTCTAATTTCCACCTTGTTGGGGCCCCTAGTAATCTTGCTGCTGATCCTAACTTTTGGTCCCTGTATTCTTAACAGATTAATATCCTTCATGAAAAAGTAGCTCAACTCAGTACAACTTATGGTGCTAAAACAATACCATACAATACCCCAAGAAGAACACCGTCCTATATAAAAAAAACATGATGCCTCGATGACCTTGGTCCACACTTCTAGCCTTCCCCTGCCCCGCGCTGCCCCCGTTCAGCAGGAAGTAGCCAGACAGAGTCGGCGCCCCTTTTCCTATATCAAAAAGGCCGGAATGTGAGACCGCGGCACTCCAAGGCACGCCCAAACGGGAAGCCCCAATGAGCTAACAAGGAGGGGCCAATTCCTGAAACAATTGCATCAACCGTCGCATCAATTGAAGCAGCCAATCAGACATGGACACACAACTTTAAGCAGCCCAATCCCTGCAGCAACCCCTGGCGATTGCCTTTTTAGGAAAAAACCCTGCGAACAAGCTGCCCCATGCTATAAAACCCTTGATCGGCCTTTGCAGACTCCCGCCCGCAGTTCCCAGGGAGTTCTGCCTGAGAGCGCTCACCCAATAAAGGCTTCTTAATACCAGCTGGCAGAGGCATCTTTTTGTTTGTGGTAACCTTACAATATGCAGAGTACATCATGAGAAATTCTGAGCTGCTAGAATCAAGATGGTGGGGAGAAATATCAGTAACCTCAGATATGCAAATGACACCACCCTTATGGCAGAAAGTGAAGAAGAAATAAAGAGCCTCTTGATGAAGGTGAAAGAGGAGACTGAAAAAGTTGGCTTAAGCTAAACATTCAGAAAACTAAGATCATGGCATCTAGTCCCATAATCTCATGGAAAATAGATGAGGAAACAGTGGTAGACTTTATATATTCAGGCTCCAAGATCACTGCAGATGGTGATTAAAGCCATTAAATTAAAAGATGCTTACTCTTTGGAAGGAAAGTTATGACCATCTTAGAGAATATATTAAAAATCAGAGACATTACTTTGTCAACAAAGTTCCATCTAGTCAAGGCTATGGTTTTTCCAGTAGTCATGTGAAGATGTGAGAGTTGGACTGTGAAGAAAGCTGAGTGCTGAATAATTGATACTTTTGAACTATTGTGTTGAAGAAGACTCTTGAAAGTCCCTTGGACTGCAAGGAGATCCAACCAGTCTATTCTAAAGGAGATCAGTCCTGGGTGTTCATTGGAAGGACTGATGTTCAAGCTGAAACACCAATACTTTGGCCACCTCATGCGAAGAGCTGACTCATTTTAAAGATCCTGATGTTGGGAAAGATTGAGAGCAGCAGGAGAAGGGGATGATAGATGATGAGATGGTTGGATGGCATCACCGATTCAATAGTCATGGGTTTGGGTGGACTCTGGGAGTTGGTGATGGACAGGGAGGCCTGGTGTGCTGTGGTTCATGGAGTTGCAAAGAGTTAGATAAGACTAAGCAACTGAACTGAGCTCAGCTGGAACTGTCCTCGCCCCTCTGGTATGTCATTTAGCTTGCAGATTGACGATCGAAGTTTAGCTGAATTTGACTTGTTTTCTTGGACCTATCTGATTTTAATCAGTTTGTGGTATACCCTTGGGCTATGTCATTCTTTCAAAAGTTATGCCCTGCCCCCTTCCCTGCTGGTTCATGCTCTTCTCCTGAGTCCAGTCTGGGGCCACAATTCTTCTACAACTTTCTGGAGGGACAACCAGAAAATAAGTGGCATTTGGGAGGAAAATGCTGAATAATATCCAATCTCTCTAGATACTCAGGTCTTAATCTTCCACGTTTCCTACAACATGTGCAACAACAGCTTCTCTCAGTCAATGGCAATTGGACTTCCAGGGATAATGTTTGCCACTTTGGGAGTTAGCCGTATTGGGCCCACACTCTTACCACTCTTCTCCTAAAATTACAAACATACCCCTGTGTCAAATCTCCACTCCACTTTTATGAAATATCTGTTCTGTTGCCTCTTATCAATTTCTTCTTAAGTCACTTACTAACTCCTACAACCAGGACCCTGCACCCTTGTAGGCAAGATCCTTCCACCTTGCTTATCATTAAAACACTCTAATGCCTCTAACAGGACAAGATAAGCCACTCCTTTGTCATTATGTTATTACATAAAATGGGTCTGACAATGAAATGTTTTCCATTGGAAATACCCTAAACTGCTCTTATGGAGGACTAGGGGAGGAAATCAGTGACATACATTCCCTCAGAGAAATAAGAGGATAAGTCTTATGGCTGCTTCACAAGGTTCCCAGTCTCAGGGCACAGGCTTGGATTGCTTTACATCATGATATCTATTCCCATCTGTAATTAACAAATGGACAGTAAGTTAAAATTACAACCCGTTAATCCTACCCAGCACCAGCACCATTCATGCTGGAGACATTGGGGATGTCCAACTCCAGCCTGAAAATCCCATGAAGTTGACCTGCCTCGAACTGCCTAGGGATCCAGTCCCAAGGAGATTGTCATACCTCAGCCTGCGTGGGGATCCACCAGTCTGGGGGTCCCAGGAGGTCAACATGCCTTGACCTGCCCAAGAGACCCAGCTCTTGGGAGGCTGACCTGACTCTATCTGCACAGGGATTTGATCTCCAGGAGGCTGTCATGTCTCAGACTCTGGGGATCTGCACCCTGATCTGGGGACGCCTGACTTTCAGGTCACAACAGTATTGGGTAGGATTTAAAAAGGCTCACCCCTAGGAAAGTCTAATCTTGAAACTAGAAGTAAGCCTATTAGTTGTGGGCTGTGTGCAGTCTCAGCAATAACTCAAGAGTCCAACGAGAACCTCATTGCCTTTCTGAAAAGTCTAAAAGAGGCCCTTCCAAAGATTACTAATCTGGACTTAGACTCTTACAAGGGACAGATGATTTAAAAAGTCAAATTCCTGTCCCAATGTGCATCAGATATGAGGATAAAGTTACAACAGCTATAGCAGCAAGACCCTGATATCTCTTTAGATGAGATGGTACATACAGCCCCGATACCTTTTATAATAGAGAATAGGAGAGGGAGGCCAAGCCCCAAGAAAGAGAGAAAAGGAAAGAGACAAGGCATGCCCAGAAGCTGGCCACCCTCCAGGGAAGCCCTATGGCAAACCCTGAGTCTTTAAAGGACAAGGCATGAGGCAAATGCCTAATCTGTAGACTAGCAGGACATTGGACCAAAGAGTGTCCAAACCATGACAAGTCTCCTAAAATGGCTTGCTACAAATGTCATCAATTGGGACATAGGGTATCATTCTGCCCTTGGGACCCAAGAGTCTCAAGGTCAAGTGCCAAGCTGTCCATCATTATGGTTCGATAGGACTACTCTAACCAGCCTACTGTTACAGATGGCCATCATGGGGTTGGTGCCAAGGGTGCAACTGGATGTGGCAGGTAGGTCTGAGAATTTCTTGGTTGACATGGGCTACCTACTCTGTCCTAACCTCCTACTACGGAGACTTCTCCTCCAAAACCTGTACTATTTTAGGTGCTACAGGAGAAACAATTACTAAAAGATTCACCTGAGCACTTTGTTGCTGTGATGGACAAATATTTTCCCACCTGTTTTTGGTGGTCCCTGAGTCTCCTACCCCCTTATTGGGAAGAGATAT
The DNA here is from genome assembly GCA_006410875.1 of Neotragus pygmaeus. Taxonomy (NCBI): domain Eukaryota; kingdom Metazoa; phylum Chordata; class Mammalia; order Artiodactyla; family Bovidae; genus Neotragus; species Neotragus pygmaeus. The sequence continues at coordinate 91,969 of SJYV01039752.1, read as the reverse complement.
ACTCAATAAACTGGGGACTACCCTTGTGATGAGAAGCTTTTTGGCCCCTAGAGCTCTACAGCTTCTGGTTACTACTGAAGAACCCATTACACCCTCTTCAATAGAGAGGGACCACAATTATGGGAGGACAAAATTAACCTCCAGTTGTGGGACCAAGGGATGAGCTAACCAAGATAGACTGGTCATCATTGTCCTCTGAGTTGCCACTTGGTTTTCTAACCAGAAACAATATCCCCTCAGAAGAGAAGCTTGGGAAGGACTACAGCCTCTAATAAATGAATTCCTTGCCTGTGAGCTATTAGTCCCCACCAATTCACTGTGCAACACCCCAATCCTCCCTGTGAAGAAAAAGGCTGGAACCTGACGAATGGTTCTCAAGATTTCTGGATCATAAATGAAGCTGTAGTCCCCTTAGATCCCATAGTATCCAATCCCTATGTTATCTTGGGGGAAAACCCACCCAGTGCCAAGTGGTTTACAGTCTTGGATCTCAACGATGCATTCTTTTGCATACCACTGGCTAAAGAATCCAAATATCTTTTTGCCTTTGAGTGGGAAGCTCCAATAGAAAAACACCAACAGATGACTTGGACAGTATTACCTTAGGGGTTCAGAGATAGCCCCTACTTAATTGGGCAGGCTCTTAGCTGGGATATCCTAGATCTGAACTTGGGAGCTAATGGGAAAATATTACAATATGTAGATAACCTACTAATATACTCTCCAGATGAGAAAAAGGCCCAACAGTATGCAATTCAGGTGCTAAACTTTTTGGTAGAGAGGGGATATAAAGTCTCATGCTAAAGCACAGATGGTCGAGACAAAGTTCACTTACCTGGGAGTTCAGATTACATACAGGTCCAGGAGGCTATCCTCTGATCGAGTACAAGGAATCGTCCAGTTGCCATCCTCCATGACTCAAAGACAATTGGGAGCTTTCCTGGGGCTAACTGGGTACTGTAGAATCTGGATACCCAACTATGGTCTAATTGCCCAGCCCTTACATGAAAGCTTGAAGGGACAGGATTATTCAGTCCCACTGATGTGGGGAACTCCTGAAAAGAAGGCAGAGGCTACACTAAAACAAGTCTTAACTCAAGCACCTGCCTGGAGGTTTCCAGACCCAGAAAAAGCATTTCAACTTTATGTCCATTAAAAAGAAGGAATAGCCTTGAGAGCATTAACTCAAAGGTGGGACTTGGGCCCCAGCCTGTAGTTTACTTATCCAGGAAGCTCAACCCAACCACTTGAGGCTGGCCTTCCTGCCTTTGAAATCTTGTAGCTATTGCAATCCTGATAGAAAATACTTTAAAACTCTTTTGGGGGCAAACTAACTATTTTTACCAGCCATCAAGTGAAACAACTCCTAAATGGGAGAGGTCATTTAGTAATGTTGATGGAAAATCCAGACCTGACTATATCCTCTTGTGAGGTTCTTAACCCTGACACCCTCCTGCCTACCCCCGAGGGCTCTCTTTCTTTTCATTCTTGCCTAGACACCTTGGACAACTAGACAAAACCCCAAGAGGGATTATCAGAAGATCCTCTGACAAATTCTGAGGAAATCTGGAACATTGATGGAAGCAGCTTTGTCTTGGATGGAAAAAGAAGAGTTGGGTATGCGGTAGTCTCCAATTTTGAGACTATAGAGGCTAAACCTTTGTCACCAGGTACTTCAGCCAAATGAGCTGAGCACATAGCCCTGACTCAAGCTTTAGAGCTGGGAAAAGGAAAAAGAATAAACATTTACACTGCCTCCAAGTATGCCTTTCTGGTGCTACATGCACACACTGCTATTTGGAAAGAAAGAGGCCACTTGACTACCAGAGGGTCCCCAATCAAATATAGTGATCAAATCCTTAGGCTCTTGGAAGTAGTTCATCTGCCCACTGAAGTTTCAGTCTCCCACTGTAAAGGACACCAAAAAGGGAGCATGGAAGTGGCACGAGGGAATCAGGCAGCTAAGAGAACAACATAACAGAACAATGACCTAATAAAGGTTGACACCTTAGTTCCACAGACTAATTTGCCAGAAACTTCTTTATATACTGAAAGTGAGACTCTTAAGTCTAAGAGTGAGGGCTTTCAAGATCATCTGGAGTGGTTCCAAAAAGAAGGACTCCTTTTCCTCCTGGGAACCTCCAATGGAAGTTGATTAACTCCTTACATGCCATCACTCATTTAGAGGAAAAGGCCCTCCAAAGATTACTAGAAAGATCCTTCAGAGAACAGTCCTCAAAACAACTATAAGGCAAGTAATTTCCTCTTATTCCACTTGCCAATTAAACAACTCCCTAGGAGCTTGAACCCCAGCTGGCCCAGCCTGTCCAATGATGTGGGACCTACCCAGAAGAGGACTGGCAGATGGACTTCACCCAGATGCCAGTTTCTCAAGGGTATAAATACCTATTAGTCATGATAGATACTTTCTCAGGATGGTTTGAAGGCTTTCCCACCCAGACTGAAAAGGCTGAAAGTGAAACTGAAGTCACTCAGTCATGTCTGACTCTTTGCGACCCCATGGAGGGTGGCATACTAGGCTCTGTGGTCCATGGGATTTTCCAGGCAAAAATACTGGAGTGGGCTGCCATTTCCTTCTCCAGGGGATCTTCCCAATCCAGGGATCGAACCCGGGTCTCCTGCATTGCAGACAGATGCTTTACCATCTGAGCCACTAGGGAAGCCTGAAAAGGCTGAGGAGGTGGTTAAAAATAAATAAATAAAAACTGCTCCATGAAATTATTCTGCTATTTGGTAAGCTCAGGTCATTACAAAGTGACAATGGGACATCATTTACTTCTAAGGTCACCTAAGGGGTCACTAAAGCATTGGGCATTACTTATTATCTCCATTGTTCCTGGAAGCCTCAGTCTTCAGAAAAAGTAGAGAGAGCCAACCAGTTCTTAAAATCAACAATAAAAAAGAAGAGACCTCCCTGGAGACCTCTGTGGGATGGAAGGAGGCTTTACCAATAGCTCTCTTCCACACCAATATTGCCCCTAAGGAACAGGTTGGTCTTAGTCCTTATGAGATGCTATATGGAAGACCTTTTGTTTACATCAATGACCTTTTCCTAGATCCAGAGGCTCAACCCTTCCAATCCTTTAACCTATAGCATGCCATTGGGCAATTCCAACAAGATATACACATGTGGAGGGTCAACCAGGACCCAAACAATTCTAAAGAGTCATCATTATATGCTTCAAGGCTCAATTCCAGTCCACATGGAAATGCCCCTACCCTGTAGTGCTTTTACTCCCACAGCAATCAAGGTACCAAGACATGACTCCTGGATTTACTACTCATGAGTCAAGCCATGCAAGAAAACAGAAGAGGACACTCAATACACCTGTGAGCCCCCAGGAGATCTCAAATATCTATTTAAAGCTATAAATGAGGACCATTCTAATGAATGCCCCCAAAATTAAGTTTCTGAGGATAAGATTTCTCAGGACAGCTCTAAAGAGCCAACATAGCTTGGCAGGGATTGTACTCCAAAACAGACAGAAGATAGATCTCCTGATCCTTAAACAAGGAGGGACTTGAGCCATCTTGAATAAGACTTGTTGTTTCTTGGCCTATACCTCCAGCTAAGTTAAATAAAGTATCACAGTCTTCAAGAAAAACACTCAGACCCTACAAGATCTCAAAGAACGAGCTAGAGAGTTCTTGGGATGGCTACAATATCTCTTTGGGGGATCCTCCTGGCAATGGGAAATTTGGAGTTGGCTAATGCCCCTAATAGTCCCTGTCATCACCATATTGATGCTGCTTGTGATTGTTCCATGTGTTATCAATTGTCTAACCCATTTTATCTCAGCACAGGTCAACAAGTTACAACATGCAGTGCCAGTTCAACAAGAATGTATAAAACTATAGCCAACCACAGAAAATATCACTCACCCTTAGATGGACACTACTATAAAGACTCTTAGGCTTGAGACTAGCAGGAGAGGGAAGGCCAATGTTCCTCACAGTCCCAGTGCAGCAGGAAGTAGTCAGAAAGGCCTCGGCACCCATATTCCCAAATAATTGGTCTTCTATCTCTTGAGGGGGAAATTCTAGGTAGTTAGAATAGGAAAAAAGGAGTCCAGAATGGCGGTGGCTAAAAAACAAGGAAGGGAAAATCCTGTGAAAATAGTACAAAGGAAGGTCTGAGGATCAGAGTGAGGACCTCAGGTAAAACGAACAGCACTCCTGGCTAGCCCAATTTACATAGTGCAGGCCCAGGGGGAGGAGAAAACACATATAAAAAGGAGAGCCAAAATTGGGCCAAGGGCATCTCTTTTCTTCACATCTTCTGGGTCAGCATGCCCTCACACCTCGCGAATGCATTTTCCTTTACTTTCTAAATAAAACTGAGCTGTAACACTGGTCCATCTGAGGGCTGTAATGCTGATATGTCCATTGATTCAGTGATGAGGCAGAACCAAGGAAATGACAAACTCCTCTGACAACTCATGATACTGCAAAAATTCCAAAAATATTTGACATGTCAAATATTTATAACAGTTTTGTTTGAATATTGATACAAGATTATTTTTATTCTTTCTGTTTGAAACTGCTGGAAATATACTGAAAGCTCCATTGGACTGCGGAACTTATAGAAAGATTATGAGACAATAAAAGGGGAAAATGGTTTCGATGGAAAGGGTACCTTTGATGGGGAAGTGAAAGAAAAAGTGAACAACATTAAATACATATTTTAAGTAATATATAACTTCAGTTCAGTTCAGTTCAGTCACTCAGTCGTGTCTGACACTTTGCGACCCCATGAAACGCAGCACGCCAGACCTCCCTGTCCATTACCAACTCCCGGAGTTCACACAGATTCATGTCCATCGAGTCTGTGATGCCATCCAGCCATCTCATCCTCGGTCATTGCCTTCTCCTCCTGCCCCCAATCCCTCCCAGCATCAGAGTCTTTTCCAATGAGTCAACTTTTCGCATGAGGTGTCCAAAGTACTGGAGTTTCAGCTCTAGCATCATTCCTTCCAAAGAAATCCCAGGGTTGATCGCCTTCAGAATGAACTGGTTGGGTCTACTTGCAGTCCAAGGGACTCTCAAGAGTCTTCTCAAAACACCACAGCTCAAAAGCACCAATTATTCAGCGCTCAGTTTTTTCACAGTCCAACTCTCACATCAAACATGACTATTGGAAAAACATAGCCTTGGCTAGTTGAACCTTAATAGGCAAAGTAATATCTCTGCTTTTCAATATAGTATCTAGGTTGGTCATAACTTTTCTTCCAACGAGTAAGCGTCTTTTAATTTCATGACTGCAATCACCATCTGCAGTGATTTTGAAGCCCCCCAAAATAAAGTCTGACACTGTTTCCACTTTTTCCCCATCTATTTCCCGTAAAGTGATGGGACCGGATGCCATGATCTTCGTTTTCTGAATGTTGAGTTTTAAGCCAACTTTTTCACTCTCCTCTTTCACTTTTATCAAGAGGCTTTTTAGTTCCTCTTCACTTTCTGCCATAAGGGTGGTGTCATCTGCATATCTGAGGTTATTGATATTTCTCCCACCAATCTTGATTCTAGCTTGTGTTTCTTCCAGTCCAGCGTTTCTCATGATGTACTCTGCATATAAGTTAAATAAGCAGGGTGAAAATATACAGCCTTGACGTACTCCTTTTCCTATTTGGAACCAGTCTGTTGTTCCATGTCCAGTTCTAACTGTTGCTTCCTGACCTGCATACAGGTTTCTCAAGAGGCAGGTCAGGTGGTGCGGTATTCCCATCTCTCTCAGAATTACATACAATATAAATTATATATATATATAAATTTATTTGTTTATATTGGGCTGACTTAAAAATTCATTTAGATTTTCCCCTAGCACATTATGGGGCTTCCCTGGTGGCTCAGGTAGTAAAGAATTTCCCTCAATGCACACCCAGGTTCAATTCCTAGATTAGGGAGATCCCTTGGAGAAGGGAATGGCTGCCCACTCCTATATTCTTCCCTGGAGAATTCGATGGGAAGAGGAACCTTGTGGGCTAAAATCCACAGGGTTGAAAAGAGTCAGACACAACTGAGCTACTGACACTATTATTTTTCTAGCATCTTATGGCTAAATTTTTAGTTGACCCAGTAAATACATATACACATTTAATTTTAATGGTGTTATAAATATAAATTCCTTTAATGCCATTGAGTCATTGGATCTATCATTGAAAAAGATATGTTAAGCCAGAAATTTTAATTTGAACTCTACATTCTGTTGACAGAAGTAAAATGATTCCCTTTATTTTTTATTAAGGATATCTCAATTTTCTACTAAAAGTGACAGGCAAAATAATAGAAAAGGAAAGTATCTTGGATTTTAATTTCTGTTTGTTGGACATTTTATGAGTGCTATTTGAAATATGCGAGTCAGATAATTTGTGTTTAAATTCCAAAATATTCTTTCTCTCATTGTGATCTCAACAATTTTATTATGAAAGGACAATTTCTTTTTAAAATCTTAAAAGCAACAAAAGAGTTCATTTGCAGAGAAATGAAATCACTAAACTGGAGAGACATTTTCTAAAGTCAGTGTGTGTATAGTGTATGTGTATGTGAACATGTGTGTGAGTGAAAAGAAAAGTGAAAGCTGTGATGAGAAAAACACTGATGTTCTACAGTAGCCAAGGATGATTGTTTTTATCAGCAGGTTTTCTTTCCAAAAAAACAGAAAATTAAAAAAAAAAACAAAAACAACCCACAAATGCTAGATTGCAAATGGGATGAAACTGTCAGTGTGAAAGCTGGCAAGAGTGTGTGAATTGAATCCTTTTGAGACTGTTTTATATGTTCTAAGTAAAATCTATATATAGGACAGATATAGCTTCTTTGGGGAACCCCATGAGTACAATTTCCAGAAAAAAGTTAATATGAACAAATTAAATTTGGAACTCTTGTTAGAGTTATAAGTCATAGGAGACATAACCAACAATCACTTAAGCTTTCTTCACAGATCATTCTTTCTCATTGACTTTTTGCTGGCTTGCCACTTCCTCATGAGTTACAAGGCATCGATTAATAGTTTGGTGTATATAATTCCATAGCTTTCCCCATATTCCTGTATTATAATAAAATGTATTAACACATACATTTGTTAAGGGACCAGACCTGAGCCATGACAGGCTCAAAAAGCTATACTAAGCCTAAGATTCAGATTCTTATAAAACCTGAGTCATGATTCCAGAAAACCACACCCTGGGAAAGTCCTTGATGGAGCCAAACCTGAGACAATCCGGATAGGGATGCAAGATTTGAAAAACACGTGCATGTACGGCTCAGCCAATCATTACCCACCAGCTGTACTAAGAACCACCTGTATAAAAGCAGCTGTGATTCAGCGCTTGGGGCTCTCATCAAGACTCCACTGAGCTGGATGAGATGGGAGCCCTAGCTCAAGCTAGCAATAAAACCCCTTTATGCTTTTGCATTGCTGTGGATGTCTTAGTCTCTCAGTTTTGGGGACTTGGACTTTGGGCATAACATTTGGGGGCTCGTCTGGGATCCATTTAATTGGGAAGAATAACACTTTCTCAGTAGAAGGGGTTTCCTCACTTGGAGGAAACATATCTGAACACCAGTGTTAAGTTTGATTAGCCAGTGTAAGACAGAGGCCCAGCATATATGCTGGAAGGCAGCTGGCTCTGGTGGGAAGAGAGCTTTTGTCAGGCCTAATCAGGGCGAATTAGTCATCCTAGCCAATGTAAGACCGAGGGCCAGCATACGTGCTGGAAGGCTGCTGGCTCTGTGGGGAAAAGAACTTCTCTCTCGATGCCAAATCTGGTGGGCAGTGGACATCCTTCAGAAAGGTAACCTCGAGGGATAGGAGGGTTACTGTGTTCTCGGCCAAAGTTTGTCTCTCCTCTGTTCGTTGCATCTTTGTGTGTGCTGGCATTGTCACTGCTCTCTGTGTGTTCATCTTGTCTCCTGTTTTCTATTCTGTAATCATGGAGCAAGAGACTTCCACTCTGTTGTCCCTTATGACTGACCATTTTTTTCAATTTTAAGTCTAGAGCACAGAATCTATCAGTGTTGGTGAAGAACAAATTAGTAACAAATTAGTAACAAATTTGCTATTCTTAGTAAGTTGGTGAAGAACAAATTAGTAACAAATTAGTAACAAATTTGCTAGTCTGAGTAAGCTACTTTTACCACTAAATAGGCGCCAGCAGGGACCATCAACCTGTCCACCATTTGAGTGATGAAATCTGTATAATTTTGTCCTCAGTGACCTTCTAGAGTTTGTCCTTTTTCGCCCATGATCCCACTTGGGATGACTGTCTTCACCACAGAGGAACATGAGTGGATTTTGTCGGAGGTGCAGAAAAACGTTCCAGGGGTGGACGGAAGACCTACCACACAGACTAATCCAATTGACAAGAGATTCCCTCTGACGTGACCCTACTGGGAATTCAAGAGCGCTGAAGGTAGGGAGTGTCTCCGAGTGTACTGCCAGACTCTCATGGCTGGCCTTCGAGCAGCCGCCAGGAAACCAACAAATTTGGCCAAGGTAAATTTGGTCAGACAGGAACCAACTGAGAGCCTGGCAGCCCTCTTAGAGAGGTTAATGGAAGCTTTAGACAGTGCCCCCCCCCCCATGGACCCACAGGCTGATGAGTTGCACGTGGCAGTTATACTAGAATTTTGTGAATCAGGCAGCCCTGGACATTAGGAAAAAGTTGCAAGAAGATGAAGCAGGGGTGATGGTGGTTGACACAGGCCATGAAACAGACTGTTCTGCAGATTCCCGAGCTGGTGACCCCTCCCCAAGTGAGGGAATTCCTAGGGACTATTGGGCACTGCAGACTGTGGATCATCGGGTTCACCGAGAAGGCTCAACCACTGTATGAAAGAGGTAAAGAAAGCCAAAACTGGACTTGGACTGAACCCGTGAGGCAGGCATTTTGAGAGCATATATTCATGGCCCAATATATAAGAAACGGGGGTTCCTAACCGCAGAGGGAAAGGTAGTCAAGAACTTACCTGAGATCCGTAGACTCTTGGCAGCGGTCCACCAGCCTCAGGCGATAGCCATAGTGCATGTCCCAGGACACCAAAAGGGGAAAGATCTCAGGGCTCAAGGCAACCGAGCCGCCAATGCAGCAGTTCACCAAACTGCCATGGGAAGCTACAGGACCCATGTACTGGCTGTGGGATTGCTGGCCCCAGGAATGGGGACCCTGCCACTGGCCCCCGAGTACTCCCTCTCCAATCAGGACGGGATTCAAGAAAACAGCAACTGTTCTTCAAGTAAGGATGGATGGTACCAGGACCAGGAGGGCAACCTATTGCTCCCCGCTGATCTGGACTGACAACTCTGCACACACCTACATCAGACCACCTATTTAGGGGAAAAGAAGACTCTATCACTCTTACAGACAGCTTGCTTGTGGTTTCCCCGACCAAAAAAAAAAAAAAAGTGGTGTTACAAGATATAGCCCATGCCTGTAAAGCATGCCAGATGATGAGACCAGGGAAGGGACAGCACATGGGTATAAAGTACCGAGGGGAGAGGCCAGGACAATAGATTTCACTGAGGTAAGGACAGGTTGACAGCATTGGACCTTGGGTGCACTGTAACCACATGTGCCGTGCCACTCCAGAGGAACAAGAGAAGGCCCAGGAAAAATGGAAGGTGACACCACATCCCTCCCATTCTTTAAGAATGAAGCTCATCCGCTGGCAGGTCCCGGACAAATCATTCTGACTCTCCTGTTGGTGGCCATCTTCCTTGACCCTGGGACAGCCAGTGCTAACCCACACCAACCCACCAAAATCACCTGAAGCTTCAGAACGGACTGACTCGGGAGGTACTCAATTTGACCACTGGAATTCACCACCACCACACCCCCCCAATACTTAGTGGCTGGATCTGTACTTTAACCTGGGGAAACTGATCAACAGTGGTTGGGAGGCATCATGGCTGAGGAACTATGGATTCTGGGCATGTTCTGGACCCATAAAGAACAACTGGGGGACTTTCAGGGGCCTACAACATTATTTCTGTTGGGCCTCAAGCTGTGTGACCTCCAATGATGGGGCGGGGAAATGGGGAGCAGGAACCGGGACTTGGTCAACTTCTCGTTTGTCTATCCCCTACCTGGAGTTGGAGTCGGGAACACACCCAGCCACAAGATTGATCAGGTGAAAATAATGTTCAATCAGGAGTCGGATAAGCAGGAGAGGTCTTGGGTTTCCAGGCTATCTTGGGGTTTCCAGCTCCATGTCAGGTGGCCTGGCCCATATCCTGGGGGAATTCTAGTTATTAGCCAGACAATAGAACCCATCCGGACCCAAAGTGTGGGCCCCAATCAGGTCAAGAATCCAGGTTCACAAAAATTAAATAAGGCAAACCCGACCCAGGAGGCTACAACACTGAACACTATGCCCTCTTTTCCAGGCCGGGGAACCAGCTCAATGAAACAGAGGCCCTCGGTCCCTTGACCCCTATCCCCGGCTCAAAAACATCAGACCCATTATGGGTTCTAGTTAAGGCAGCCTTTACAACCCTAAATCATTCCAATCTGAATGCAACTAAATCCTGTTGGCTCTGTTATACACTTTACCCTCCCTATTGTGAAGTGATAGGCTTAAATGTTTCTTACAACCTGTCCACCAGTGCAAATCCACCTCAGTGTCACTGGGGAGAACATAGGGTCGGTCTCACAATGAGAGAAGTTTGGGGAAGGGGATTTTGCATAGGTACATTTCCCCCCAGAAGGACCCCCTTGTGCGCCCAAATGGCCAATCTTATAGGACTAGATAAAACAAAATGGATTGTGCCTGAGGCTGACTCCTTGTTTACATGCATCAGTTTTTAATCAAAGTAGAGAGTTTTGTGTTTTGGTGGCTGTAATGCCAAAGATCTTATACAACCCTGAAGAAGTCATGCATACCCATTGGTTTGGAGAGACAGCAAACCAGTTGGGAGGGAACAGAGTTAGGAGAGAGCCCATCACGGCCATCACAATAGCAAACATGTTTAGTCTTGAGATCGCCAGAGCAGGAACCGGGAGAGCTGCCTTGTCCCTCCAAGTCCAAGGGTTCACTTCCTTGCAGGCAGCTATAGATGAAGATATCACCCGCATAGAGGAATCAGTTAGTCACCTAGAGAAATCGCTAACTTCCCTGTCAGAGGTGGTCTTACAAAACCGGAGAGGGTTAGATCTGATATCTCTGCATCAAGGGGGACTTTGCGTGGCTCTGAGGGAAGAATGTTGTTTTTATGCAGACTGTTATGCCCAAAGTCCGAGTACCCAAAACTGGGAGAATAAGACGTCCATGGCAATGCAAAAGCATGAAGGGGTTTTATTGCTAGCTCGAGCTAGGGCTCCCGTCTCATCCAGCACAGTGGAGTCTTGATGAGAGTCCCGAGCTCTGAATCACAGCTACTTTTATACAGGCACTTCTTAGTACAGCTGATGGTAATAATTGCTTGAGCCATATGCGCACACGGTTTTCAAATCACACAAATCACAAAATCCCATTGGTCAAATTATACAAATCACAAAATCTCATTGGCTCAAGTTTGAATCAAAATCCCAATTCTGATTGACTCGTGTTTGGTGTGAGCGGGACTTTCCCAAGGTGTGGTTTCCCAGAATCATGACTCAGGTTTTACAAGAATCTGAGTATAGCTTGTTGAGCCTGTCATGGCTCCAGTCTGGCTCCAACATTCTCCCCTGTCTTCTGATCATATGGAGGAATCCTCCTCTATATCCTGGGGCAGGGTCTGATTGGGGCCCACACTTGGGTCCGGATGGGATTATTGTCTGGCTAATAACTAAAATTCCTCCAGGGTATGGGCTAGGCCACCTGACGTAGAGTTGGAAACCCCAAGATAGCCTGGAAACCCAAGATCTCTCCTGCTTAGCCGACTCCTGATTGAACATTACTTTTACTTGATCAATATGGGAGCTGGGTGTGTACCTGGCTCCATCTCCAGGTAAGAGAGGGTTTTGGGGATAAACAAACGAGAAGTTGACCAAGTCCGGTTTCCTACCTCCCAGCACCCCTCACCATCATTGGAGGTTACACAACTCCAGGACAAACAGAAGTAATGTTGTAAACCCCCACAAGTCTTCCAGTTGTTCAGCTTGTGTCGAGGGCATGCCCAGAATCCGTATCTCCTCAGCCATGCTCCCTCCCAACCACCACTGTCAATCAGTTTCCCCATGCTAAAGTACAGATCCGGCCACCAAGTGTTCGGGGAATGAATTCCTGTGGTTGAGTTGAGTACCTCTCGTGTCAACCTATTCCAGAGTTTCCAGGTGATCTTGACCGGTTGATGCAGGTTAGCATTTGCAGCTCCAGGGTTAAAAAGGGCAGTTATCAGCAGACAAATCACGAGGCATCCTGGGCCCCCTGGCGGACAAGCCTCAGTTTCAAAGGGTTTGATGGGTGGGGATTCATGGTCCATTCTTTCCGAGCTTTGTCCTGTTCCTCTGGAGTGGCACAGCACACGTGATTCCACTGCACCCAAGGTCCTATGCCATCACCCTTTAGGGCTGTAGGGGTAGTAAGAAGAACAACATAAGGGCCCTTCCATCTGGGTTCTAATATTTTGGACTGGTGTCGTTTGACCCACACCCAGTCCCCTGGGCCAATGTTATGTGAGGAGATCGTCCCCTTGTCCTGGCCCTCATGAATTTCTTTGACCAAGGACCAGATGTGCATATGCACCTTACTCAAAGCCAGTAGGGCCTCTTGGAATATCCACCAACGAAGGTGGAGGCTTGATTTTTCCTTCAAAGATGGCATACAGGAGGGGGACTCCTGTAAACAGTCTCAAAGGGGTCAGGTTTAACTTGTAGAGGGTATTGCATGCCCAGAAAAGAGCAAAGGGAAGGAGGGTCACCCCGTCCCCGCCAGTCTCTATTGCCAGTTTTGCCAAAGTTTCATCTAAGGTCTGATCCATCCTCTCCACCTGCCCTGAGCTCTGGGGACTGTATTCGCAATGTAGCTTCCATTTGGTCCCCAGGGCTGAGGCCAGTCCCTGGACAATTTTACTTACAAAAGAGGGTCCATTATTGGAATCAATAGATGCCAGTAGCCAGGCCTAGGCACTATCTCTTCTAGAAGCTTTTTGGCAACCATGGTTACTGTCTCCATCTTAGTGAGGTAAGCCTCCACCCACCCAAAAAAGGTATCCACCAAGACTAACAAGTAACAGTACCTGTACTTGCCTGGCCTTACCTCAGTGAAATCTATTTCCCAGTGTTGTCCTGGCCTCTCCCCTCAGTACCTTATACCCGTGTGCTGTCCCTTCCCTGGTCTCATCACCTGGCATGCTTTGTAGGCACGGGCTATGTCTTGTATGGCTGCCTTTTTTGGGGGAAACCGCAGGCAAGCTATCTGTAAGAGTGACAGAGTCTTCTTTTCCCTCAGGTGGTGGTCTGGTGTAGGTGCATACAGAGATGTCTGCCCAGGTCAGCAGGGAGCAATAGGTTGCCATCCAGGTCCCAGTACCATTCATCTTCACTCACCGGACAGCTGGTGTTTTCTCAAATCCAATCCTGATCAGAGGGGGAGTACTCGGGGGCCAGTGGCAAGGTCCCCATTCCAGAGGCTGGTAGTCCCACAGCCAATATGTGAGTCTTACAGTCTCTAGTTGCCACCTCACGGGCTGCTGCATCGGCCACACAGTTGCCTTGAGCCCTGATATCTTCTCCTTTCTGGTGCCCTGGGACGTGTACTATAGATATTGCCCAGGGCAGGCGAACCGCTGCCAGGAGTCTGCAGATCTCAGGTAAGTTCTTAACTTCCTTTCCCTCTGCTGTCAAGAACCCCTATTCTTTACATATTGAGCCTTGAATATGCACTGTGCCGAATGCATACTGGCTGTCAGTATAATGGTGATCTTCTTCCCTTTTGCCCTTTCCAGTGCTTGTATCGAAGCTATTAATTCTGCTTTCTGAGCAGATGTTCCAGGAGGCAGAGCCTCGGCCCAGATGACCCTCCCAGAGTCATCTACTACTGTTTCCCCCTCCCTTCTCTGTCCATCTTTCACATACCTGCTTCCATCTGTAAACCATATTAGTTCACTGTCTTTCAAGGGCATGTCTCTGAGGTCTTTTCGTACAGCAGTCACCTCGGCTAACATCCCAACACAATCATGGAGGGGTCTGTCTGTCTTCGGGACAGGCAGAAGGGTGGCCGTGTTCAGAAAGCAGGGTGTCTAAAAATGTATCCGGGGGGTATCCAGCAGTAGGACCTGGTAATGGGTTAGGTGAGCGTTGGAGATCCACTTACCCGGTGCCTGCTTGAGAATCCCTTCAATGGCATGAGGAGTGTAGACCAGGAGGCGCTGTCCATAGGTCAACTTGTCAGCATCATGAACCAGGAAAGCAGTAGCCGTGATGATATGGAGGCAGGGCGGCCACCCAGCAGCCATTGGATCCAGCCTTTTTGAGAGATAGGCCACAGGTCGCCTCCAAGGTCCCCACTGTTGCGTCAGGACACCCTTTCCCACTCCCTGCTTTTTGTCCATAAATAGTTGAAAAGGCTTGGATGGGTTAGGGAGACCAAGGGCCGGGGCTTCTAGCAGAGCCTGCCAGAGCTCTTGAAATGCCTGTCTCACTGGCTCAGTCCAAGTCCAGTTTTTACTTTCCCTACTTCCCTCATATAGTGGCTGGGCCTTCTTGGCGAACCCCAGGATCCATGGCCTGCAGTACCAATAGTTCCAAGGAACTCTCTCACCTGACAGGGAGTCGTTGGCTTAGAGATCTGCAAAATAGTCTCTTTTATGGCCTGTGTCAGCCATCTTCGCCCCTGCTTTATTTTAGATCCTAAATAAGTGACTTCCTGTTTAGCAATTTGGGCTTTCTTTGCACTAGCCCAGTATCCCAATGTCCCCAAAATTTGGAGGAGGTCGCCAGTTGCCTCCAGGAACACCTCCTCAGTAGTAGCAGCCAACATAAGGTCATCTACATATTGTAACAAGACAACATTGGGGTGGTCAGCCTGGTACACATGGAGGTCTTCACCCAGAGCCTCATTAAATAATGTTGATGAGTTTTTGAATCCCTGCGGGAGGCGAGTCCAGGTTAGTTGTCCTGTGGTCTGGCTGTCCTCCTTGGTCCACTTGAAAGCGAAGATCTCTTGGCTTGGAGGGGCCAAAGGCAAACTAAAAAAGGCATCCTTCAAGTCCAGGACCGTATACCAGACATAGCCTGGTGGCAGGCCACTCAAGAGGGTGTACAGGTTAGGGATGGTGGAATGAATGTCACTCACCCGTTTGTTGACTTCACAAAGATCCTGGACGGGTCTAAAGTCCATTCCCCCAGGCTTTTTCACAGGTAACAGGGGAGTGTTCCAGGGAGATCGACAACTTTTGAGAATCCCTACCTTCAGGAGCCGCTGTATATGTGGCATGATTCCTCGCTGGGCTTCCAGATTCAGGGGGGTACTGTTTCACCCACACAGGGGTGGCATCTGCTTTCAGTTCAATAATGATGGGGGGGGGTCTTCATTTGGCTAGCCCTATCCCCGCTGTTTCTGCCCAGACCAGAGGGTATTTTTGGACCCAAGGTTGCACAATAGGGTCAATAGCCATGGGAGGCCCCAGCTGGTATAGTCTGTATTCATCTCTCATTGAGAGCGACAGAATGTGAATTGGGGATCCTACCCCCTCCATCCGTGACTGATATCCCTCTGGGGGCAAAGTGGATCTGCACATTGACCTTGGATAACAGATCCCTTCCTAGCAAGGGTGCTGGGCATTCGAAATGAGTGGGACACTCATTGAGCCCCCAAGTCCACCTGATGTTTAGTGGTCCAGTAATATCGTTTTGTCCCGGTGGCTCCTTGTACCCAGCTAGTGTTTTTGGACATTAGTCCATCCTTTTGATTGAGGACCGAGTACTGGGCTCTCGTATCCACCATGAAGCCAACCAGTTTTCCCTCCACATAAGTAGTTACCCAGGACTTGGGGAGGGGTGCCGGGCCCTGACCTCCTTAATCACTAACTTCTCCTGCATATAAAACACGGGCCCCTGGGGAGGCTCCTCCTTCCTAGTGGGTCCTCCCCTCTAGTTTCTTTTGGGACACTTATTTTTCCAATGTCCCAGCTCTTTGCAATATGCACATTAGTCATTTTTCAGTACCTATTTGGTTGGTTTTTCCCTATCTTTCGATCTGATGTCCCTAGTTATCTGAGAATCCACTCCCTGTTTCAATCCTGCAAAGAAAATCTGAGCTAATTCTTTCTGATTCTTGCTGTTTTCCTCAGCCCTAAATTCCCTCTCTTCTCGTCTGATCCGTTCTTCCTCTCCTCTGGAGTCTCCCTGTGGTTAAAAACCTTTTCTTCTGCCCTCACCAGATCTTGGATTGATTGCTCCCCTAATCTGTCTATCTTTGGCAACTTTCTCCTGATGTGCGGGGCTGCCTGATTCACAAACGCTAGTATAAATGCCGCACGTGACTCATCGGCCTGTGGGTTCATGGGGGTATATTATCTAAAAGCTTCCATTAACCTCTCTAGGAAGGTTGCCGGGCTGTCTGTTTGTTCCTGTCTAACCAAATTTACCTTGGACAAATTTGTTGGTTTCCTGGCGGCTGCTCGAAGGCCAGCCATGAGAGTCTGGCAATTCACTCAGAGATGCTCCCTACCTTCAGCACACTGGAAATCCCAGGGGGGTCACATCAGAGGAAATCCCTCATCAACTAAATTCGGCTGCATGGTGGGTCTTCCGTCTACCCCTGAAACATGTCTTCTGTGCTTCTGACAAGATCCGTTCACATTCCTCTGTAGTGAAGAGCACCTGTAACAGCTGCTGACAATCATCTCAAGTGGGATTATGAGTAAAAGGATCAATGAGGACAATTTTATACAGATTTCACCACTCAAATGTTGGACAGGTTGATGGTCCCTGCCGGCACCTATTCAGCAGTGAAAGTAGCTTATTAAAAACACAGAAGATCAGACAAAATCACAGAGAGTGGAGACAATGCTGGCACACAAAAAGATGCGACAGAGAACAGACAAATATCAGCTGAAAACACAGTACTAGGTCTTCCTAGGGCCCCCCGATCCTTCTTATCCCTGGAGGTTACCTTACTGAAGAGCATCCACCGCCCATCAGATTCAGGATCAAGAGAAAAGCTCTCTTCCCCACAGAGCCAGCTGCCTTTCAGTGCACTCACTGGGCCTCGGTCTTACACTGGCTAGGTCGACTAATTCACCCCTGATTAGGCCTAACAAAAGCCAGCTGCCTTCCAGCACTTATGCTGGGCCTCAGTCTTACACTGGCTAACTAAATTTAACACTGGTGTTCAGATATTTTTCCTCCTAGTGAGGAAACCCCTTCTACCGGGAGAGTGTTATTCTTCCCAGTTAAAGGGATCCCGGACGATCCCCCAAATGTCATGGCCAAAGTCCGAGTCCCCAAAACTTAGAGAATAAGATGTCCACGGCAATGCGAAAGCATGAAGGGGTTTTATTGCTAGCTCGAGCTAGGGCTCCCGTCTCATCCAGCTCAGTGGAGTCTTGATGAGAGCCCCGAGCTCTGAATCACGGCTACTTTTATACAGGCGGTTCTTAGTAGAGCTGATGGTAATAATTGCCTGAGCCGTACATGTGCATGGTTTTCAAATCACACAAATCACAAAATCTCATTGGTCAAATTACACAAATCACAAANCACAGGGAGGGCGGTGGTGGACTCCGCGCTGGGCTTGCCTCTGCTGGTGGTGCTCACCACTCATGCTCAATGTTGCTCTGCCAGGGGACTGTCTGAGTCTGGCCCTAGGCTTCATGCATGTCCCCAGTCTAAGCCACTCAGGCTCAGCGCTCATGTAGTCCTCAGAGGAGCAGGTTTGGTTGGGCCTGTGTTCTGTGCCCTTCCCAGATCCGAGTAGCTCAGGAGTTTGGTGAGTGCAATCACTGTGACTTATGGCCTTTCTGTGCTGTTTAATTTTCTGGTTGTACCACTGGGGTTCCTTCTCAGGCGGATGATGACTGTCCAGAACCCCTAGAAGTCTTAGTTAGCAAATAAACCTGCTTTCAATTCGGTAGGTAATGTTTCTCTTGGGCTGTGATTGCCCCCTTCCAGCCCTTAAGGCTCTGGCTGCCTGTCACCAGAGGGGGATGGTCTGCAACCGGCTATTTCCGATCCATCCTTTGTTTTGTGGTTCTGTGCTCGGTCCTGGTGGTGTCTTATGTTCAAGCATTTCGTGTGGTAGCTATCCCACAGTCTGGTTTGCTAGCCCAAATTAGTTCACTCTGGCCACACGCAGGGCATTCCGGCCCGATTCTCAAAAAAATCACTGCCGACCGCGCCTCCTGTGGCCCGATTCTTAGAAAGCACTGCTGCCTGCGCCTCTCGCTCCTCCTTGCCCAGCCCCCACTTGCTGGTGGCGGATGCAGGCGTCTGCCCTGCTTTTCCACTGGGGGAGTTACTGTTGGGTTCGTAATCTGTTGGTTTTAATTATTTATTTATTTTTCCTTCTTGTTATGATGCCCTCTGTGCTTCCAAGGCTTGCCACAGACTTGGCTGTGAGAATGTTTCCTGGTGTTTGGAAACCTCTCTTTTTAAGAGTCACTTCCCAGGATGGGATTCCCTTCCCGGGATGCAGCTCCCTCTCTACCTTCTTTGTCTCTTTTTTCGTCTTTTATATTTTTTCCTACCTGTTTTTGAAGCCAATGGTCTGCTTTGCTGGTTGCCTGATGTCGTCTGCCAGCATTCAGAAGTTGTTTTGTGGAATTTACTCAGCGTTGAAATGTTCTTTTGATGAATTCATGGGGGAGAAATTAGTCTCCCCGTCCTATTCCTCCGCCATCTTAGGACCGCCCTCCTAAAGTCCTATGATTTAGATATAAGTGTAAAGTATGATATTAAGAAAATCTCTAAATAGAATAATTTTATTTAAAGTCTTATTATTATGTTAGGAACTATTTTCATCATAGAGATATTGGCCTATAATATTTGCATTAAAAATTCAGATCTAAAATATATTTTGGGAAAATAGCTCCAAAATATTTCCTAATTTTAATTTAATGACTACTATACTTAATATTGGCATAAATATTTTTTCTACAACTGAATTGCTACATTTTGATACATAAAATATTTTTCAATTCTGTCTATGATTTACTTTAGTTTGGAAAACAAATTTACAAGTGGAAATTCTCACTTTGCAAATGATAAAATTACTTTCCTCAGTTACATATAAAAGGAAAAGCACAGCCAATCAGCCTGAGGTTATTTGCTCCCTGAATGGTTCATCTTGCTGCACTATCTATAGGTATAATAAACTTTTCATTATCAAGATCAAAACATTTTCTTTCCTATGAGATGAAAAAATTTAGTGGCAGTCTTATATTTAGGCAGAGAAATTGGACATTGTAGGAAGTCATAACCAATAAATACATACTTTCCACTGTAGGAAGCAGTAATTAGCTTTCACTCTATAATATTAGACACATTCTGTAAAGATGAAATTTCTCTTGGGATAGTTGGTGTTATTTCTTCTAAGGAGAATACGGTTTCTAGTGTTTGTAGCATTGCTGGACAAATCTGCTTTAATTTGTCTGATTTTTTTCCCTAATACCCTGCACAACAGGGTAACAGACAGATGAACTTATGCTGAAATTTTGGACACCTGTCTCAAGCACAAATGTTTGTGCAGACAAACAAAAACTTTGGCAGACTTCAGAACTAAAGTTTCTGCAGTCCAGTAACTTTGTCATTAAAACATCCTTGAAAACTTGCCAAAACAAAAGTTTTCCACAGCAACAGTAAAAAGAATCTGAGTTATGCTATAATATGAGAATATGTACTCAGTTGCTCAGTTGTGTCTGACTCTTTGTGGCACCAGGGACTGTAGCCTGCCAGGCTCTTCTGCCCATGGAATTTTCCAGGCAAGCATACTAGAGTGGGTAGCCATTTCCTCCTCCAGGGATCTTCCTGAGCCAGGAATCGAACCCAGATCTCTTGTGTCTCCTGCACTGGCAGGCAGATTCTTTCCCACTGGTCCCACCTGGGAAGTCCACGACATAGGAAGTAATACTATAACATCAATAAAATGAAAAACAGCGAGACTAATAAGCAAGTAAAGATTACAATAGTATTTTATTGGTAAAATTGTAAACTACTGAAATGCAATGATAATATTCAGTTTTATCCTTCAGGTTTCTAATATGAGGGAGAAAGCATGCTGAATTTGATTGTTTTCAAAGATGTTTAGAATGTGAGGGGAGTATTTAAGAAAAGCACAGGGAGGAATGAGGAATCCTGGAAATAATACTAGCAGGAGGCTGCTACCTCTCACTGCATTGAAGGAGTATTATGAAGGATGAGAAAGATTTATCTGACTGGATACTTATAGATATGAGTATGTAAGAGAAAGAGAGAGAGACATAAGAGTTTTGTAGGCAAATTGGGCCACCTGAAAGAAGTTGTGCCTTTTGACCAAAGTACATGTGACACAAAAAACAGAACAAGCCTGCAAGGAAAGAATGAGGGGAAGAAATATCTCAAATCATGTAAGGAAATCCCCCTAAGTAGGACAAACTTTACATTACATGTTTTGTGGCTATTGTTATCTTGAGAGAGCACTGAGTAAAAGTATAAATCTACCTTAACCCATGAATTGTATCTAACAGTTTGACTAATGGTCAAGGACTTGAAAGGAGCAAGATTGGAATTTCATGATAAAGAGGTCTGGGGAATAATTATGTGAATGGTCCCCTAAGTTTGGCAAATTAAGGATGTTTATTTCTCACAAGAGTGCTGCTGCTATTGAGTCGCTTCAGTGGTGTCCAGCTCTGTGCGACCTCATAGATGGCAGTCGACCAGGCTCCCCTGTCCCTGGGATTCTCAAGGCACGAACACTGGAGTAGGTTGCCATTTCCTTCTCTAATACATGAAAGTGAAAAGTGAAAGTGAAGTCACCCGGTCATGTCCGACTCTTAGCGACCCCATGGACTGCAGCCTACCAGGCTCCTCCATCCATGGGATTTTCCAGGCAAGAGTACTGGAGTGGGTTGCCATTGCCTTCTCCTCAAAAGAGTGCACATCAAAGTAAATCACAGGGAAAAAGGAGGCTCTCAATTATCAGATGATCAGAATAACCTACCAATATAGCCAGTAATCTTTTCCAGCTCTCTTGATTTTGTTTCACAGACTCATTGCAATGTGCTGACAATAGGGAAGAGGTTATATCTGAGTGCAATAACAATAATTTGCATTCAAGAAGGCTGATCTGGTCATAGCTAACAGTAGAAACTATAATAAATTCCTAATATGACACCATTCCATAGAGGAACAGCAAGTCATATGAAAGTAGGTTGATTACATTGAACCATTTCCATCATGACATTTTTACCTTTGTTGGTATATCCTTACCTTTTTTTTTAATTAATTAATACTTGACATTACGTTTGAGTTGTAATTAACATATCATATAATTCACCTACACCACTCAATGATTTTAGTATATTTACATGGTTTTGCAATGACAATCACAATTTTGTTTCAGAATATTTCACATTTCCATCAGCAATGCTTGATTGTTCTAATTTCTGAACATCCTCAACACTTATTTTTGTCTTTCTTTTTTTATTATAGCTATCCAGTGGATGTGAAATGGAATTTATTGTGATGTTTATTTGCATTTCTGTAATGACTAATCACATTAATTATCGTTTTATGTTGGCCATAAGTGTAACTTCTTTGGAAATAAATCTATTCCAATCTTTTAACCATTTTAAAAATTGAGTTAAAAGTTTGCTTTATATTTTGGGTACAACTTTCTTTATTGGATACATAATTTAAAAATGTTTTCTTCCATTATGTGGTTTGTCTTGTTGCTTACTTATGATTATCCTTTTTAAAATTTTAATTTAAAAACTTTATAAATTGAAAATTATATATTTTTCTTTTTTAATTAATTTATTTTAATTGGAGGCTAATTACTTTACAATAATGTGGTGGTTTTTGTCATATATCAACATGAATCAGCCATGGGTGTACATGTATCCCACAATTCTGAACCCCCTCTTTGCTTGCTCTGCTCTAGATATTATGTCAAGGAAATCAGTGCTACATGAAAATATATTCAACATAACTAATTGTTAGAGAAATGCAAATCAAAACTACGATGAGGTACCACCTCACACCAGTCAGAATGGCCATTGTTAAATAGTCTACAAATAAATGCTGGATAAGGTGTGGAGAAAAGGAAACCCTCCTGCACTGTTACTGCGGATGTACATTGGTGCAGTGACTATGGACTAAAAATAGAGTTTCCATATGATCTAGCCATCCCACTCCTGGACATATACCCAGACAAAGCTATAATTAAAAAGATAATTACACCCCTCTGCTCATAACAGCACTGTTTACAATAGCCAAGACATGAAAACAACCAAATGCCCACTGATAGGTGAATGGATAAAGTGGCTGTGCTACAAATATACAATAGAATATTATTCAGCCATAAAATAGAATGAACTAATGCCATTTGCAGCTACTTGTATGGTCCTAGAGATGATCATACTAAGTGAAATAAGTCAGAGCAAAACAAGACAAATATCATATGAAAACATTTATACATGGAATCTAAATATGATACAAATGAACTTATCCACAAAACAGAAATAACTCACAGACATAACAAATTTGTGGTTGCCAGGAGAAAGGGGAGAATTCTATTGGAAAGGAAGATATGGAATTCTAGTGGTTTCTGTCTGATGTGTCTGGAGTAAGATTTCTGCCCTATAAGTATGGACTTTACTGGGATAAAGGAGACCTGCTCCCTCAGCCATGCCTCTGTAAGTAGAGCCTCTACAACACAGAGATCAAGGTAAAAGAGGGAGGGGACATACGTATACCTAATGCTGATGTATGTTGATATATGGCCAAAACCAACACAATATTATAAAGCAAATTATCCTTCAATAAAAATGAAAGAAAGAAAGAAAAAATAGCCTGAACTTATATACTGAAAAACGGAGTTTGAAGGGCAGAAGTGAAGTGAAATCACTCAGTTGTGTCTAACTTTGCGATCCCATGGACTATAGCCTACCAGATTCCTTCATCCATGTGATTTTCCAGGCAAGAACACTGGGGTGGATTGCCATTTCCTTCTCCAGGAAATCTTCTCAACCCAGGGATTGAATCCAGGTCTCCCCCATTGTAGGCNGAAATCACTCAGTTGTGTCTAACTTTGCGATCCCATGGACTATAGCCTACCAGATTCCTTCATCCATGTGATTTTCCAGGCAAGAACACTGGGGTGGATTGCCATTTCCTTCTCCAGGAAATCTTCTCAACCCAGGGATTGAATCCAGGTCTCCCCCATTGTAGGCAGATGCTTTACCATCTGAGCCACCAGGGAAGTTCACGGGAGTCTTGGTATTTGTGGTTGCATATGTCTGGGATTGATTTTCCATAACAGGGAAACAATGAGGGAGGGACATGTTGTAAGACAGCGATTATTGTTTAGTTGCTAAGTCCTGTCTGACTCTTTGCATTGGCATGCAGACAGATTCTTTACTGCTGAGCTACCAGGAAAGCCAAAGATGGTAGCTCATACTTCAGAGGCCACAGACTTTCACCATCCTTGTCAAGATATAATATATTTTCATGTTTCACGTTCACGTTTCTTAATTTATTATATGACCTTAGGCCAATTTCCAGAGATTAAAAAAATATATGTGTGTGTGTGTGTGTGTGTGTGTATATATNTCTAGAGGTGGTCAGTGTTTTACCCTTGGTCTTCCAAAAAGCTCAGGTGGAGCTGTTGCTGCTCTCATGGGAGCTCTTCCCCAGTTGCTATTCCTTCTCCTGTTGAAAGGACTCTACAGGAGGATCAGTCAGATGTTGGGGGTGGAGCTGGGGTGGAGTCGGGGACTGGGCCATAGACCTTTTCTTCCGGTTAAAGCTCATGACTGGCAGTGGTCTTGCTCTGCCCAAGGACACTTCCCCACCGCCCAACAAGAGGAGGCTTTTCTAGGTTGTCTAGTGCACCCAAATTGCTTCTTTGAGGTTTCTGCTGTTTGGGGTATGCAGCAATGTATGCAGGGCTGAGATATAACTTTATGTGCTAAGACATGAGCTGCCATTGGGTGAAGAGTCTTTGGAATATTACCTCCTTGTCTTCCTAAGCTCCTGCTTCTTTAGTGTTGGGTATAGTGGAGATGGTGGTAAAGCCACCAGGGGCTTGTTCAGGGTTGATTTTGGTTTCACTGGCCAGTCTTCAGTGGGATTGAAGATGTAGGATCTGATTTCTAAGATGGGGGAGGCTGAAACTCTCCATTTTCTCTCCATGAGTCTTTTGAATTATAACTNGTAAAGCCACCAGGGGCTTGTTCAGGGTTGATTTTGGTTTCACTGGCCAGTCTTCAGTGGGATTGAAGATGTAGGATCTGATTTCTAAGATGGGGGAGGCTGAAACTCTCCATTTTCTCTCCATGAGTCTTTTGAATTATAACTTTGAGATATTATTTACATATCATAAAACTCACTCCTTAAAAAAAAAAAAAAAACTTTCAACCCAATTTATTACTAGACTAACTTAAGTCACTCACTCAACTGTGTAAAAATATAGTCAAGTAAAAACTTGTAGAAATTAAAGATGACTTAAGAAATATTACTGGGGGACCCTAAAGAGTACCTCCCTGTGGGTCTCGGTGCTTGGTAAGGACACAAAGAGGAATCTGAGGTCTTAACTAAGATGAAAACAAGTTTATTAAGAAAAGAACAGAGATAATGCCTCACTGGAGAGGTGGGCCAAGCCAAGAGAGACACTGGAGTGGAAATGATGGATTTTTCAAGACAGGGTTTTATGTGTTCATCTAGGTAGCTATGGACTAACAGTTTTGATTGGCAGTTGTAAGTTACATAACAATGGGCTCTATTGTGCATGTCTTTCATGCATAATAGAGTCTGTTTTAGTCAGGTGTATATATATATGGAATATTTATGAACTCTTAATGGGCTCCTGGCTGTCTGAGGTCACTTGAGCACACAGCTGTGCATCAAGGAGAGAATGTGCAGAAGTTAGAGAAGCCCCAGTGGGTAGTTTGTGTTAGTGCCTAGGGAGCATGCACTGGAGTTGGAAAAGTCTCTGTGGTTATTTTGTAGCATATCTGTGCACTCTCCTGGGCACACTGGAGCAGTATTTGCGTGGGCTTTAGAGATTAGCTTGAATCTTTTTCAGCTAGGCTTCTCCTCCTTGCTCATGCCTAACTTCCTACCTAATAAGAAATCCCCATATTTGGTGTATTGTTTGGTGTTATTTGTGGATGAATAATCTTTGGAAAATGTGATTTTTATCCTTGGTAATCAAGTTATAAATCAATAGCTTTCAAGATCAGAGCTATTTGAGGCTTTTTTACTTGTCAGCGTGGTACTTAATTTTATTCAATCCCCTTAAAATTTCACCAGAGAATTGAGGTGGATGAAACACTCAACCTGCTTAGATAAACCTAACTTCTAAAGTGAGATAACTTTAAGCTCTATTGTACCTTCTGTAATACAATTCTGAATAAACTTCAGCATTATCATTTGTGTGCTGGTGAATATATGTTACAAATTCTAGTCAGGATTATGAACAATGTAAATAATAGGGGCTTGATCTTTTTGAATACTATTGGTTTCCTGTATAGGTTATTTTATAAAATAGTTTTCAACTTGAATCTTTAGTTTAAGACATGTTTATTGGTTATTTTTTCAGATCTCAATAGTAAACTATATTTCTGACTTTTGTAGTTGGAAATGGATGATGTATTCATTGTGTTTGATACTTAAATTGATAACAGACAATTTCTTATTTCTAACATTAGCTTGGACTTTTTCTTTACAGTCTCTTCTAGTCTTAGCAAACTAGTTATGCTGTTAAATAAAATGTAAGTCAGATTATCTCGGACTTAAAATGTTCCCCATCGATTCAGATCATTATACACATAGCAAATAAGCATCTTAAACTTAACAAGTTCAAAACTAAGCTCTTTTATCCTACCTCCCCCATCTTATGAAAATATTACTTCCACAGTTTTATCTAATGTTATTATTACCAGTTAATGCATACCAGTGGTATAGTCCAAAATCTTGTAGTATTTTTGACATCTTGCTTTCTAAACATTTCTCATTCAATTTGTCAGCAAAATTGGTTGACTCTGTAAAATATATTTGTAATTGACTTACTATCAATGTATAGAGTTCATCTATGTCTCTTACCTGCATTGCACAAATGGTCTCCTTACTTCAGTATTGCTTAACTTCATCCTAGCCTCAGCACAACTTCAGTGATCCTGTCAAAGTATATGGGACTCTTTTGTACTACACCCAGCAAACCTTCTTTACATTGCACTTAGAGAAGAGCCAAATTGTATGTAAGTTCAAATCTTCCCTATCTTCCCTACCTTGTTTCCTCTTTGATATCTTTTTTTTGTTATTTGACCACCATCACTATTCTTCTTGAGCCATATTGGTCTTTTTGCTGTTTATAAAGAGTACCAGATATTATACTTTCCCAGGGCTTTTGCATCTCTTAGAATACTTTATCTAAAAATTTTCTCCCTCATCTTCATCCAGTTGGATGGATGTTTTTTACTTAAAAACACTGTAAATTGTTTTTTAGTCAAAATTGATGCATTGTTTTAACTGCAGTTCAGTTCAGTCACTCAGTCCTGTCTGGCTCTTTGTGACCCCATGAATTGCAGCACACCAGGCCTCTCTGTCCATCACCAACTCCCAGAGTTCACTCAAACACATGTCCATCAAGTCAGTGATGCCATCCAGCCATCTCATCCTCTGTCATCCCCTTCTCCTCCTGCCCCCAATCCTTAAGACCACTCTGTTCCTTATTTAATAATAAATACTTTCTACCCTATTATGCTTTATCAGACTTTCCACATCAGTTTTCTCCAGAAAACTTACTATTACCTAACAGCACACTTATTTTACTTTTTTTCCCCCTGTTTTCCCTTCCACTAGCATATAAACTTCATGAGATATGTTTCTTTTGTTCACTGCTGTATCCCTAGGGATTAGAAGAATGTCTGGCACAAATGTATTATGTGAATATCTATCAATGAATAAATTAATAAATACATTTAAAAAATCTTGACTCAGTGCAATTTCCTATTTGAAAATGATATGTAAATATAAGAGCTATTAAGATGAATTCTAGGGACTTCTCTGGTGGGCCAATAGCCAACTTCAAGCTCCCATTGTGGGGGGACTGGGTTCAATTCCCCAATCAGGGAACTAGATTCCCACATTCTGAACATAAGACCTGACATAACCAAATAAATAAAAAAATTTTAAAAAAGGGTTCTATATCACCACACTAGAAGTTTACCAGTTCTTGTAAAATTTGTTTTGATTTTTTTTAATTAGATTAATAAAAGTATATCATTAGGTAGTACATTGATACCTTCAAAGCATCCCAGTAGCTTATACTATATGAAAAATCCTAGAGAACCTCCAGTGTAATTTACATATTCTTTCACTCAAAATTATTTAAATCATTAAAAATATTCCTTTTGGCAAAACTGTGGCAATTACATTACATTTTTAGCTATAAAATTAACAGTAAATTCACACTCAAATTAGTATATACATAATTTGCATAAACAGCCTTTCAAATAAATATCATGACCAGCCACTGAAATGTTTATGTAATTTAGGCTTTCATCATTAAGTAGAATAAAATGCTACACATTATAAGGGCACAAAATTTAAGAAAGAGAACTATGCTACATCTAACTACAAATTTGGATAGTTTCATAAATTTATGGCAAGATAAGCACTTGCACTTGTATACAGCAGACAGGCTTTCTCTAGAGCAAAGTTACAAGTAGTAGACTTCAGTGATTATCATAATAGTTTCATTATTTAAAAGCAAGAAGAGAAGTTCACTGTATCCTACTATAACTTTGGTTCTGAATTGCTTAAACTTCTTATTACTTATAGAGCTGTTTGAGGAGAATCACACTGCCAATAGGAAAACATCTTAAAACAGAGCAAAAAAATAACTTGTTTGGTTGAATTCATTGATTCATTTTGTGTTGTAAACACTGTCTTAAACCAGACTTTTAGACAGCTTGACTGTTGCTTGTGACAGATGTCTACTGCCTGCCACTGTTAGGAAATGTCCTTGTCAGCTTTGTAGAGTTTTATGTTATTTTGTTTTGTTTTGCATTGGAATAAATCATGCCTTCTTCTTTCCCTGTCTGTGTGGGTTTTTTTTTTTTTTTAATCTTATAATGGACAGAAGTCAGATTTGAACTTGGTATCAGAAGAAAATTGCATACTATCTTGATTGTACCCTATGATAATACTTGGCATTAAGTTAAAATAATCAGTAGTATGACTACTCTAAAGCCTAACAAGTATACAGATTTTGAGAGGTTACAAGTAAGTTTCAAAGAAGTTTAAGAATTTCATTTTTTAATGCAAACTTTTTATAACAGTCATGCCATTACTGATGACACATAGCAAATACTAGTTGAAAGTAGTTTCCCTACTGGAAACATTCAGTTAAGTTCAGTTGCTCAGTCGTGTTCGACTCTTTGCGACCCCATGAATCGCAGCACGCCAGGCCTCCCTGTCTATCACCAACTCCCAGAGTTCACTCAGACTCACGTCCATCGAGTCAGTGATGCGATCCAGCCATCTCATCTTCTGTCATCCCCTTTTCCCCCTGCCCCCAATCCCTCCCAGCATCAGAGTCTTTTCCAATGAGTCAACTCTTCTCATGAGGTGGCCNTTATATATAAAACTTCTGTATTTTGTAAAATATAAAGTAGCTTTGGTATATAAGATAATATTTTTCTTATTATGTATGTGTGTGTTGGTGTAGTTAAGTTGCTAAGCCATGTCTGACTCTTACAACCCCACGGACTGTAGCCCTCCTGGCTCCTCTGTCCATGGGATTTCCCAGGCAAAAATACTGGAGTGGGTTGCCATTTCCCTCTCCAAAGGATCTTCCCGACCCAGAGATTGAGCCTTGGCCTCCTGCATTACAGGTAGTTTTTATAAATTAAGAACAAAAGATCAGCTAAATATTGGAATGGACAAGGAAGTAGTAAATCATCAATATGTGAGAAAATTCAATTGTATTTTCTCATACCCCTTATTACTATGAAAGCATATCACTTCCTTTGTAAAAATTGCAGACTAATTTTTCTGCTTTTTAAAATTTATATAATAGGGCATGATTGCCCCACTTTTCCTAAGTTTATATAATATAATGCTAGTCATATCAAAGTGTGAGTGAAAACTATGGATTAAAATTCTAAATTTCAGAGAAAGACTATGATTATTCTACTTGAATAATGTGTCCAGCTATAGCTCAAGGCAGGGAAGAAAAGTTTATAAAATTTACACATGGCTTTCAAGGGCTTATCTCCATAGATATGAGGGTATATCTCAAAGAATGAAATTTTGACAAATGAGGTTGGAGTGTCATAAAGCTATTATTAAATTACAAACCACTTTTAGCATGTTGATTTTGAAATGATGTAATTCAAAAAATGTGACCTTAGAAACATAAATGGGATTGACATGTTGAATTTCATATGTTCTTGTGTTCTTTATATAGCAGAGGACATAAAGTAGCATTTTAAAAATATTTTCCAGGTATATGAATTGTGTAATTTAAAAATATCAATGTCAATGTCTACAATATCAATATAAAGGCAACTATTTAAGAAGACAAACACATCTTCATAGATAAAGGTGAGAATTATGTGCTCCAATGGTCTAGATTGGAACACTGACTCTTATTTCACTAGCTATGATCCATGTTTATATTATAAAACATTTTTCCCAAGATATTGTCTCTGTAAATTGATAATAAAAACTAGTTCTTAAGTAAATAGACTTAAAAAATAACTCATAAAATACAGCGCCTTAAGGAGTTTCCGTAATATAACATAGCTTACATGTAATTGGTAAATAGAGATGTTAAGATAACATATCAGAAGAATTTATGTTGATCCATATTAAATTCTTACCAACATTTAAATTTTTTTTTCCAGATAAAAGCAGCTATACTCAAAATGAAATATGCAACAGGAAACAGCAAGACTTGACACAATGCAGTATTGTACATTGATGCCCAGGCATCCCATATGTTGCTCAGTTTGATAGCACACTGTTTCCTGGATATGCTTATTTCATAGTTCCATTAGATTTGTATTGCTTTTCTCATATCTTCATAACTAAACAACTACTGCACTTCCTTTTTCTCTTTATATCGTCTCCCATCATTTTATTCATCTCAATGTGAAATACTTTATTTACCTTAG
This sequence comes from Neotragus pygmaeus, assembly GCA_006410875.1. Lineage (NCBI taxonomy): Eukaryota > Metazoa > Chordata > Mammalia > Artiodactyla > Bovidae > Neotragus > Neotragus pygmaeus. The sequence continues at coordinate 61,704 of SJYV01039752.1, read as the reverse complement.
TATATTGTTAATTATTAAGAAGGTAACCTGTCTTTCTTATGCCCTAGTATAATTGTTAGTGTGTCTGCTCAGTTGTGTCTAACTCTTTGTGACCCTATGGACTGTAGCCTGCTAGGCTCCTCTCTTCATGGAATTTTCCAGCAAGAATACTCGAGTGGGTTGCCATTTCCTTCTCCAGGGGATCTTCCCAACCCAGGGATTGAACTTACATTACATGTTTCTTTTGAATTGGCAGGCAGATTCTTTACCATTGAGCCACATTAGAAGCCCTCATTACTGTTTTTGTTGGTTCTGTGATTACAAAATTGTGTATGATTTGGGTTCTCTAATCTTCAGCTTATGTTTACTGCATGATTTTGCAGAATCTTAAGGTTTTGTTTCAACTCATGTATGCTAATACAGCAGAAACAGTACATGGAATAATGCTTAGAAGGTAGAGAACACTCATAAATATTAGTTATTCATATTGTTTTTGTGCTCTTTCTTTCAAAGTGAAAGTGAAAGTTGTTCAGCCATGTCCAATCTTTGCGATGGCTCAGCTGGTAAAGAATCTGCCTGCAATGCAGGAGACCTGGGTTCAATTCCTGGGATGGGAAGATCCTCTGAGAAGGAAAAGGCTATCCACTCCAGTATTCTGGCCTGCAGAATTTAATGGACTGTTTAATCCATGGAGTTTCTCTTTCTTTCAAAGGATAGTGCTAAATAGGAAGGAGGAACAAATAGAATATTAATCTAGTGAACAAAGATGAACCCATTGATCTTTGAGATAAAGGTATTTTGTATGTACTGTAGGTACAAAGAAGAATATAACATTATCTCTGCTTGTAAGAAGCTCAAAAATATAATCAGATATCATGTGAATGTGGGCTTCCCTGGTGCCTCAGCTGGTAAAGAATCCACCTGTAATACAGGAGACCTGAGTTAGATCCCCAGGTTGATAAGATCCCCTGGAGAAGGGAAAGGCTACCCACTCCAGTATTCTGGCCTGGAGAATTCCATGGAATGTATAGTCCATGGGGTCACACAGAGTCAGACACAACTGAAGTGACTTAGCAGCAATGGCCTCAGCAGAAGAGCGACTTTCACTTCACTTCACTTCACTTCATGTGAGTTTATACATTCTAGTCAGGTGAGAGAAGCAGCTGATGCTTTGGGGAGTAGCAGGTAACATGCCAGAGCAGCAGAGAGTCTACTTCTGAAGACTGAGAAAACAAGATAGGGCTGTCAGATAAAATATAGGATGCCCAGTTAAATTAGAATTTCTGATAAACAGTGAATAGTTTTCTGGCATCTCTGCACTATTTGGGATTTGAATGAATATATCATTTGCAGTATTTGGGATATACTTACACTAAAATTTTATCTGCTGGTTATCACAAAGTCAGATTAGCCTGGAGTCCTAGATTTTGTTTTTTTATTTGCTAAATCTGCCAATCTTAGAAATTATTCAGAAAGAGGAAATATGTTTTTGAAACAAATTTAAGAGGTCCTTATGATGTAAAGAAGATTAGTGTGATTTAAAGGAGATATATTTTAGTATTTTTACCACATATTCAGTCCATGTGGGAAACAGAATAACCAAATTCCACAGGAAAACAGAAATGTTGTGTAGCTTTCTGGTCTATTTTCCATTCACAGTAATTTTTATAATCTCTGGATAATGAGAGACTAAAATCTTTTCTAGGCCTGAAAACTAAAAGTAACAACAGTGAATATCATGCAACTTATCCACAGGAGGTTCCTACTTTAGAAATCTTTGTCTTGGTGACTTGATTTTGTGTGTTACCTTGACTAGGCTTTTATGGTCAGATCTTTGGTAAAATACTAAGTGTTGCAGTGAAGGTATCTTGTATCAATAAATGTGACTAATTAACATTTATAATCAGATGATTTTAAGTAAAGAAGATTATCCTCCATAATGTGGGTGGGTTTCATCCAGTTAAAGGAGTTAAGAGGAAAAACAGATGTTTCAGAATAGAAGGAATTCTGTCTCAAGACTATTATAACATAGAAACCCTACTTTACTTTGTAGCCTGCTAGCCTGCCCGACATGTTTGAGACTCAAAACTATAAGTATTCAAGTATAAAATGTTCTATGCTAAACTGAGACACAAAAAGTGCAATTATTACAATGCCAATAATTAAATGGGGTTTAATCAAAAGATTAGAATTTTATACATCTTATATATTAATGGGGAAATTAGTTAGTTCTCTGGGTCAGTTAAGCATGTGTTGTTTAGTTGCTAAATTATGTCCAACTCTTTTGCGACCCCCATAGACTGTAGCCAACAATGCTCCCCTGTCCATGGGATTTCCCAAGAAAGAATATTGGAATAGGTTGCCATTTCCTTCTCTAAGAGATCTTCCTGACCCAGGGATCAAACCTGCAGCTCCTGAATTGGTGAAAGCCACTCAGTTGTGTCTGACACTATGTGACACCATGAAGTATAGCCTGCCAGGCTCCTCTGTCCATGGAATTCTCCAGGCCAAAATACTGGAATGGGTAGCAGTTCTCTTCTTCAGGAGTTCTTCCCAACCCAGTGATCAAACCCAGGTCTCCTGCATTGGTAGGGGAATTCTTTATCACTGAGTCACCAGAGAAGTCCTCTGTTATACATAGGGTATTCTATTCTTAGTGGTTTGTTTAGTGAGTGTATTTGTGCTGTGCTGTGAAGTGACTTAGCTTAGCAGCAGTGCTTTGCTAAGTCACTTCAGTCATGTCTGACTCTTTGTGACCTGGTGGACTGTAGTCAGGCTCCTCTGTTCATGAAATTCTCTAAGCAATAATACTGAAGTGGATTGCCAATGCCCTCCTCCAGGAGATATTCCCTACCCAGAGATCAAATCCATATCTCTTGCATTGGTAGGCAGGTTCTTTACCACTAGCATCACCTGGGAAGCCCATGAATGTGCTTATGTCTAGTTAATTTAATTATTGAAATACTTAAAAAAAAAAAACTCACTCTAAAATAATTTACTTCCAAAAATAACACCTGCTAATATTTAATGCTGATTGATCTGTATGTTTGTGGATGTCTAACATGTTTGAAATCCTGTGCCAAACATTGTCAACACATAACTTAAATTAATGTCAGTCAAGTACAATTTACAATGTTTTTACTTTTACTTTTTTCTAAACTTCAAGTTTTAAATTATATTGAAAAATTACTAAAAACCTTTATAAAAGAAAAAATGAGAGACTAAAATCTTTCCCTTGATTCATTCTTCCTGAATCATCTTCTTAGTTAATGGGGAAACAAATATTGGTAATGGAACATGCTAGTTTGCATAGTTAGTATGAGATTTCATAGTTTCTAGGTCTGAATCAATGGTTCAGTATGGGTAGTTTTTTATTGCTACTGTTGTTACTCTTTTTACTAGCTTTGGTCTTTCAATAGCTGCATCCTCCCTTAACCAGGTAGTTATTCTTTTTTTTTTTTAATTTTATTTTTACTTTATTCTACTTTACAATACTGTATTGGCTTTGCCATACATCGACATGAATCAGCCAGTCAGAATAGCTGTGATCCAAAAGTCTACAAGCAATAAATGCTGGAGAGGATGTGGAGAAAAGGGGGTTATTCTTTATTCAAGTTACAAATTAATCTGTATATTGGTATTGGAATATATTTGATAAAAGGATGTTTAGGAACTTAATCATTTATATACATTAAAAAAATACGCATCACATTGCTATTTAGTCACTAAGTCATGTTGAGCTCTTTTGTGACCCCATTGACTATAGCCTACCAAGATCCTCTGTCCATGGGATTTTCCAGGCAAGAATAATGGAGTGGGTTGCCATTTCCTTCTCCAGGTATCTTTCTCTCCTGGGGATCAAACCTATGTCTTTTGCATTGTCAGGCAGATTCATTATCACTGAACCACTTGGAAAGTTGTACAAATCATAGATTTGATACAAATTATTTTTTTTGAAATTATGTATCAGTAAAGAAGTTTGCCACTCTTAAAATCTTAATAGGAAAAATTAAACATCTCGGGTATGATCTTTGGACAAAAGGAGAAGATGGGAAAAATTGAGAGAACAGCACTGCATATATACACTACCACGTGTAAAATAGATAGCTAGTGGGAAATTGCTATATAGCACGGGGAGCTCAGCCCTATGCTCCTTGACAACCTAGAGGAGTGGGATGGAGGATTGAGAGAGAGGTTCAAGAGGGAGGGGATATATGTATACTTATGACTGAATCACGTTATATGGCAGAAGCCAACACATTATAAAGCAATTATCCAATTAAAATAAAAAAGCAAAAAAACTATAATTTCAGACAAAGGTATACATGTTTAGAAAAGCAAATGTATTGGATATAAAATAGGTAGGTCTGAGTACTTAATCTACAGAGAGATTAGAATTAAAAAATAAATCCAAGGAAGGATAATTCTGTTCTCATTACTAGAAAGTGTGAAATAGTTAAATAAGTTATAAAATATAAGGTCAACTCTTATGTTGTTTACATTTCTAAGTTTAATGTATATCTGAAATAATTACATAAGCAGATAACTTCCTTAACACATTTTCAAACTATTTGGAATTAAACATATAGCATAAATAATATACACACATATATCTACATATACATTCACAGTATACAGTGTATTTATAAAAAATATATGGTATAATAAAGAGATAAAACTAAGGAAATTTGCTTTTCAAATGTATGAGATTTATTACCTTACCTTTCATATGTCAATTTATATTTACCAAGAACTTCAGATGAACTGACCTCTGCTTAAATGAGGGCAACAGAGATATCATAGATAAGCTCTCTGATTTGAGATTGCTAGTAACCAGAAAGAGATGCAACATCAACATATTATTCAAGGAATACTTTAAAAGATTTTATTTTCTTCAGATTTAGCTCTCAAAATAAATATCAGTTTCAACAAAAGGAAAGGGGAAGTGAATCCATTCTTGGATATCATTTTTTTTTTTTAAGTTGAAGTACTTGTTTGACTCGATACATTTGTGGACATCATTTTGATACAATAAAAATTTATCATCTTCCATGTTCTAGAATATCTGAAAAATGTGTATTTGTGTGGGGATATATGTGTATTTATATATAAAAATATAGATACATATTTATAGTAATATAGGAAGCATTATTGTGTTTTCAAATGAACTAAACATCTAGTAGAAGGGAAATACCATATTATAATAATGTATTTGTCATTTTACTAATAACATCATAAGTATATATTGTTTTTGTTATTTAGTCTTCACTAGGAATCTGTTATGTACCAAAGTCTGTGAAAGGGCCTTTTAAGTTCTATTTAAATTAATCATACAGTGATAAAAATGTATTACAGTAGCATGAAAGATGGTGATAATTCTTCTGGCTGATGGTAAATAGGAACATTTCACATATTATATAAAAACTAAATCTATGTATTAAGGATGGGAAAAATTCTACCCAGTTGAGGAAATTGCTGAAAGAGGGCATTTTTGAGCAAAAAATATTTTGATGAAAAAATGAAGACATTTGAAAATGGAGTATTATGAAAACTTGACCAACAAAGATATGAATGGTGGCTGGAATATAATGTTTTAAAGTGGTGGTGAGAGGAGATGATATGTTAATCATAATGATTATAAGTTTGAAGAATGATTAAGCTCAGGTTATAAAGAATATCATTTGGCTAATTTCTATCAATAGTGAAAAGAATTAAAAAATAGATCAGATGAGTATGAAGTTTTGTGTTAGAATAGAATCTAGTAAACTATACTGGAAGGAAATTATATACATATGTATATGTATGTAGGACTTCCCTGGTTAATGAGATGGTAAAGAATCTGCCTGCTGGAGACACCAGTTCAATTCCTGGGTCAAGAAGTTCCCCTGGAGAAGAGATAGGTTACCCAACCCAGAATTCTTGGGCTTCTCTGGTGGCTCAGATGATAGAGAAACCACCTGCAGTGTAGGAGACCTGGGTTTGATCCCTGGGTTGGGAAGATTCCCTCGAGGGAAGCATGACAACCCACTCCAGTATTCTTGCCTGGAGAATTCCCATGGACAGAGAAGCCTTCATGAGGACACAAGAGTTGGATATGACCGAGTGACTCAGCACATCTAAGTATGTGGAAAGGTTTTGAGTTATTAAATTTTACTTCTAACATTTTTTTTTTCACGTGAATTAAATCATTATTTTTGTTGCTGTTCAGTCACTAAGTCCTGTCTGACTNTATGACCGAGTGACTCAGCACATCTAAGTATGTGGAAAGGTTTTGAGTTATTAAATTTTACTTCTAACATTTTTTTTTTCACGTGAATTAAATCATTATTTTTGTTGCTGTTCAGTCACTAAGTCCTGTCTGACTTTTTGCAGACCTATGGTCTGCATGACTCTAGGCCCCTGTGTCCTCTGCTATCTCTCAGTTTGCTCAAATGACTATAATCACATTAAATCATTAGGGTGTCTCTGATGGCTCCAACAGTGGAGAATCTGCCTGCAATGCGGTAGCCCTGGGTTTGATCCCTTGATGGGGAAGAGCCCTTGGGGAAGGAAATGGCCACCCAGTCCAGTATTCTTACCTCAAGAATCCCGTGGACAGAGGAGATTGATGTGCTACAATCGGCTGGGTCTCAGAGTTGGACACGACTTGAGTGACACACACACACACACTTTAGACCATTATAGTATTTTGTATTCAGAGAGATTTTATACCTATAAAAGAAAAAGGAAAGGAACAACGAAAAAGAAAAGAAAGAACAGAAGAAGTGAGAAGAGGGAAGAAAGAAGGAAGGAAGAAACAACTAAGTAAACAGACCAAAATGACCAATACAGCAAAATGTTTGAGTATGCTCCAATAGATCTGCTACTTCAGATAATATGAAGTTCTTAAGATGAATATTTGAATTTCATGAACAAACATGGGAAATGAATTCAACTTAAAGTAGAAGATGTCTCATGGGCATGTAGATTCCATAGACTGAACAACAATGGACATGTAGATTATAATCGCCACCTTAGAGCATTAAAAGTACAAACTACAGGCAAAATAGCATATTGCAAATTATACTAGGTGGGGGTATTTGGAGCATTTTAGATTTAAATTATATGTTGCCATATTTTTAATATGGGAAAAATAGTAACAGTAGTAATTGGAGAAAATTGATGAGAGAAGCAGCATAAAGAGAAAATTTTAAATTCAGTTTGCAGATGCAGCATATCAGATGATGAGCTTTGGATAATATATTATCTTTTGTTGGATAAGACTCTTGAGAATCCCTTGGATTGCAAGGAGATCCAACCAGTCCATCCTAAAGGAGATCAGTCCTGGATGCTTATTGGAAGGACTGATGTTGAAGCTGAGACTCCAATACTTTGGCCACCTGTGCAAAAAGCTGACTCATTTGAAAAGACCCTGATGCTTGGAAAGATTGAGGGCAGGAGGAGAAGGGGATGACAGAGGATGAGATGGCTCAATGGCTGACACACTGGATATGACTTTGGGTAAACTCCAGGAGTTGGTGATGGACAGGGAGGCCTGATGTACTGCAGTCCATGGGGTTGCAGAGTCAGACATGGCTGAGCAATGAACTGAACTGCACTGATACTTTCATCAACATATTGTAAAATAAAATAAAGTAAAATAAATAAATAAATATTGCAATAAATGAAAAGTTTAAAGGTGTTTATATATTACAATGAAATTCACATTTTATCAAAGAAAAATATTTAACTTATATTTATTATATATAAGAGAATCTTATTATTAATACTAGTGTTTATTTCTCTAAAAAGACTTCTTAAAATTTTATAGAAAACTGAACCTAAGCATCTAAATCAATGACTTTTCACAGACTGAACAATAGTGTGAAACCAGGAATCAGCTAAAAAAAGAGATATTGCACTAGAACACAAGTAGCCTTCACTTATCCTTCAAGTAATGACTGGTGACTCTTCCTAGAGAACTAGTATTTCAACTTTTCATGGAATATGTTAACTTTGACTGTTTTGTGCTTTATATAAATAGCCTCATATAAAGTACATGATTTATCTAGTTGCTTTAACTCACCTTTATGTTTGTGAGATATATACTGTTGCATATTGTTCTAGATTATTCTCATTACTTTACAATATTCCAGATATTTCATTCTGTTGTGCTGGTATAAACATCCATATTCCTATTTTTTAAATAATATATGTACATGTTCTATAGGTTCTATACCTAGAAATGGACATTCTGATTCATAGGGTTTGCATAAATTCAGCTTTAATAGACAATGCTAAACAGTCTCCCATTCTAAAGGAGATCAGCCCTAGGTGTTCTTTGGAAGGAATGGAGCTAAAGTTGAAACTCCAGTACTTTGGCCACCTCATGCAAAGAGTTGGCTTATTGGAAAAGACTCTGATGCTGGGAGGGATTGGGGGCAGGAGGAGAAAGGGACGGCCGAGGATGAGATGGCTGGATGGCATCACAGACTCGATGGACGTGAGTTTGAGTGAACTCCAGGAGATGGTGATGGACAGGGAGACCTGGCATGCTGTGATTCATGGAGTCGCAAAGAGTTGTACAAGACTGAGCAACTGAACTCAACTGAAACAGTCTCCCAAGATGATTCTACCTATTTATTTTCTTCTTCTGTGTATGAAAGTTCTGGTAAAGGAACATATCCTTACTTAGTATGTGTTTTGTCTTTTTTTAAATGTTGTCTTTTCTAGTAGGTTTCTGTAATATGTAAAATATATATCTCCTGGAGAAGGAAATGGCAACCCACTCCAATATGCTTGCCTGAAAAATCCCATGGATAAAGGAAGCAATAAGAAACAACAAATATATATATAAAGTCTAGTATATATTAGATTTTTTTTTTTTTTACAGAAGCTTTATGTTCACAGTAAATTTGCGAGTAAGGTATGGAAATCCTGAGTACCCTCTGTGCACAGTCAGTTGTGTTCAACTCTTTGCAATCCTCTGAACTGTAGCCCCCCAGGCTCCTCTGTGCATGGGATTGGGCAGTCAAGAATATTGAAGTGAGTTGCCATTTCTTCATCCAGGGAATTTTCTCAACCCAGGGATCAAACGTACATCTCTTGATTCTCCTGCACTGGCAGGTGGATTCTTCACCACAGAGCTACCAGGGAAGCCCAACATGTGCCTTGATACTCCCTTAATCAGATTCTCCTACCTGTCAGTCAGTCAGTTATGTCTCTTCCACCAGAGTGGTAAATTTTTACAATCAGTGCAGCTCCAGTGTTATCACCCAGAGTCTGTAGTTTACATTAGAGTTTGTTCTTGATGCTATACATATGTTTGGACAAATGCATAATAACATGTATCTACCATTTTAATGTCTTACAGTAAAGTTTCACTGGTGTAACAATCCTATGTGTTCTGCCTATTCATTCCTGCTCTCCCTCTGAACTGTAGACACCGCCAACCATTTTTACTGATTTCATAGTCAGAGATCTTTTCTCGAATATCATATGGTTTAAATCATATAGCCTTCACTCTTTCACTTAATGATATGTATTATTTTTTTCCTGTTTTGATAGCTTATTTCATTTTAGGACTTCATGATATTCCATTGTTTGACTGTACCATAGTTTTTCCGTTAACTTACTGAGTAACATTGTGGTTGCATCAAAGTTTTGACAATGACGAATTAAGCTGCTATTAATATCCATGTACAGGTTTGTATGTGGACATGTTTTCAACTTATTTGGTTAAATACTAAGGAGTCTGATTGCCAGGTTGTAAAGCAAGAGTGTTTTTAGTCTGAAACTCACTTTGGTTGTTTCTTAAAAAAGTAGCTATATCATTTTGTATTCTCAACAATGTGTGAGTGTTTCTTTGCTCTACATCTTCATTAGCATTTGGTACTATAAGTATTTTGGATTTTGGCCTTCTTAATAGGTTTGTAGTGATTTCTTATTGTTTTGGTTTGCATTTCCTGATGACATACAATGCGGAATATCTTTTCACATTATTTGCCATCTGTATATCTTCTTCAATATGGTATCTGTTAATATCATTAGCCTATATTTCAAATTGGCTTATATATACTGAGTTTTAAGTTCTAACAGGTTAGAAGCTAAAACCAGAATAAAACATTTTTGTCAAAAGGAAAAAAAAAAAGAAAATAATACTAACTGGAACAAAACTTGAAAAGAAAACTAAGTAGGAATTATACCATTAATTTCATGATAATTTTTAGGAATGTTTTTTATTCTAAAAGAAATGAAGGGGCATTGAATAGTTTTAAGTTGAGAGTGATATAATCACACTTGCATTTTTGGAAGAATTGCTTTGAAATAAAACAGAATTAAGGTGGTTTTACAATTCAGTTCAGTCGCTCAGTAGTGTCCGACTCTTTGCGACCCCATGAATTGCAGCACGCCAGGCCTCCCTAGAGCAAGAGAAAACATGATATGGTTTTATTCACCTAAAAGAGTGTACTTTTAGCATCCAACCATATTCATTCAGAATATCGAAACTATTTATTGTTTTCTGCAAACATTTGGAGAGAGAAATGTTCAATGACTGAATCTTGTTCCTTTTATTTGTTACTGATTTTCATCCCCTCCTTTAATATATCTCTAGGACCCTTCTCCCACCACCACTCTCTAATATTTTCAATAATTTTCTAAGTTTAGTTACTTAAAGTTTAAATTCAATTTTGATAATAACTGCAAAAACAACAACAAAAAAAGACATTTCACTCTGTATACTATTTCAGACTCTAGTTACTAGTAATTTTTCATCATGTAAAATCTGTAACAAGAAAATATGAATTTAAAAAATGCAGATTGTTGTTTAAAGGCAGTTTTTAACAAGGTTTTACACCTTTTGATTTAATCATATTAAAGATATAATTGTAGAGGTAGACGGAAAATAAGAAATCAACTAATAAAATGACTGACATTACAAGAGAGAAACTTGAAGTTCATAAATTATTATAATGGTAACTTGTCTAATACCTGACATTTGGTTCTGCAGATCTACTTATAGCATTACATTATAGATATTGGTCAAAATGAATATGCCTATCTTTTAACAGAAATGTTGACCTTATTTAGCACAATTATTTTCTCTAGTAAAAAAAAGAACTTTTTTTTTTTTCTCTACTGGGTTATTTGACGTACCAGAGAGAACAGACTATGAAATATGTCTTTAAATTTTGAACGTGTTTCAATATCCTATCAGCTTTATGACTATTCATTTAACTCAACCTGCGGAAAATTCTGAAGGCTTGTTTCAAAACTGACACCCAAAGGTTAGACCTAGCTTGAACTTTGAGTGGTGAACCTTTAGAATGAGGGCATATTGAACTATAATTTGTCATTTTTCAAGAAAAGTGTTCTTATTGTAAGATATAGATGGAAACATAATTGTCTCACCTCATTTTTGCTTGAAAGTGTAGTTTGTCATTCTCTACAAGAATTCAGAAAGTCTAGTTTGGCAAATTCCAGTAATTTTATATGACTGAATTTAATAAAGTAAGAAACTGTTGAATATTTTGTCAGAAATATATTCCAGGGGTGTTATTTATTTTAAATGGAAGAGTTCAAGTATTAAGGCAGTTAATCTGATAAAAGTTCAGTTCAGTTCAGTTCAGTCACTCAGTTGTGTCCGACTCTTTGCGACCCCATGAATCGCAGCACGCCAGGCCTCCCTGTTCATTACCATCTCTCCGAATTCACTCAGACTCACGTCCATTGAGTCCGTGATGCCATCCATCCATCTCATCCTCGGTCGTCCCCTTCTTCTCCTGCTCCCAATCGCTCCCAGCATCAGAGTTTTTTCCAATGAGCCAACTCTTCTCATGAGGTGGCCAAAGTACTGGAGTTTCAACTTTAGCATCATTCCTTCCAAAGAAATCCCAGGGTTGATCTCCTTCAGAATGGACTG
>SJYV01039752.1:28748-41742 GCA_006410875.1 Neotragus pygmaeus | reverse complement strand
GGGGGGGGTCTTCATTTGGCTAGCCCTATCCCCGCTGTTTCTGCCCAGACCAGAGGGTATTTTTGGACCCAAGGTTGCACAATAGGGTCAATAGCCATGGGAGGCCCCAGCTGGTATAGTCTGTATTCATCTCTCATTGAGAGCGACAGAATGTGAATTGGGGATCCTACCCCCTCCATCCGTGACTGATATCCCTCTGGGGGCAAAGTGGATCTGCACATTGACCTTGGATAACAGATCCCTTCCTAGCAAGGGTGCTGGGCATTCGAAATGAGTGGGACACTCATTGAGCCCCCAAGTCCACCTGATGTTTAGTGGTCCAGTAATATCGTTTTGTCCCGGTGGCTCCTTGTACCCAGCTAGTGTTTTTGGACATTAGTCCATCCTTTTGATTGAGGACCGAGTACTGGGCTCTCGTATCCACCATGAAGCCGACCAGTTTTCCCTCCACATAAGTAGTTACCCAGGACTTGGGGAGGGGTGCCGGGCCCTGACCTCCTTAATCACTAACTTCTCCTGCATATAAAACACGGGCCCCTGGGGAGGCTCCTCCTTCCTAGTGGGTCCTCCCCTCTAGTTTCTTTTGGGACACTTATTTTTCCAATGTCCCAGCTCTTTGCAATATGCACATTAGTCATTTTTCAGTACCTATTTGGTTGGTTTTTCCCTATCTTTCGATCTGATGTCCCTAGTTATCTGAGAATCCACTCCCTGTTTCAATCCTGCAAAGAAAATCTGAGCTAATTCTTTCTGATTCTTGCTGTTTTCCTCAGCCCTAAATTCCCTCTCTTCTCGTCTGATCCGTTCTTCCTCTCCTCTGGAGTCTCCCTGTGGTTAAAAACCTTTTCTTCTGCCCTCACCAGATCTTGGATTGATTGCTCCCCTAATCTGTCTATCTTTGGCAACTTTCTCCTGATGTGCGGGGCTGCCTGATTCACAAACGCTAGTATAAATGCCGCACGTGACTCATCGGCCTGTGGGTTCATGGGGGTATATTATCTAAAAGCTTCCATTAACCTCTCTAGGAAGGTTGCCGGGCTGTCTGTTTGTTCCTGTCTAACCAAATTTACCTTGGACAAATTTGTTGGTTTCCTGGCGGCTGCTCGAAGGCCAGCCATGAGAGTCTGGCAATTCACTCAGAGATGCTCCCTACCTTCAGCACACTGGAAATCCCAGGGGGGTCACATCAGAGGAAATCCCTCATCAACTAAATTCGGCTGCATGGTGGGTCTTCCGTCTACCCCTGAAACATGTCTTCTGTGCTTCTGACAAGATCCGTTCACATTCCTCTGTAGTGAAGAGCACCTGTAACAGCTGCTGACAATCATCTCAAGTGGGATTATGAGTAAAAGGATCAATGAGGACAATTTTATACAGATTTCACCACTCAAATGTTGGACAGGTTGATGGTCCCTGCCGGCACCTATTCAGCAGTGAAAGTAGCTTATTAAAAACACAGAAGATCAGACAAAATCACAGAGAGTGGAGACAATGCTGGCACACAAAAAGATGCGACAGAGAACAGACAAATATCAGCTGAAAACACAGTACTAGGTCTTCCTAGGGCCCCCCGATCCTTCTTATCCCTGGAGGTTACCTTACTGAAGAGCATCCACCGCCCATCAGATTCAGGATCAAGAGAAAAGCTCTCTTCCCCACAGAGCCAGCTGCCTTTCAGTGCACTCACTGGGCCTCGGTCTTACACTGGCTAGGTCGACTAATTCACCCCTGATTAGGCCTAACAAAAGCCAGCTGCCTTCCAGCACTTATGCTGGGCCTCAGTCTTACACTGGCTAACTAAATTTAACACTGGTGTTCAGATATTTTTCCTCCTAGTGAGGAAACCCCTTCTACCGGGAGAGTGTTATTCTTCCCAGTTAAAGGGATCCCGGACGATCCCCCAAATGTCATGGCCAAAGTCCGAGTCCCCAAAACTTAGAGAATAAGATGTCCACGGCAATGCGAAAGCATGAAGGGGTTTTATTGCTAGCTCGAGCTAGGGCTCCCGTCTCATCCAGCTCAGTGGAGTCTTGATGAGAGCCCCGAGCTCTGAATCACGGCTACTTTTATACAGGCGGTTCTTAGTAGAGCTGATGGTAATAATTGCCTGAGCTGTACATGTGCATGGTTTTCAAATCACACAAATCACAAAATCTCATTGGTCAAATTACACAAATCACAAAATCTCATTGGCTCAAGTATGAATCAAAATCCCAATTCTGATTGACTCGTGTTTGGCACGAGTGGAACTTTCTCAAGGTGTGGTTTCCCAGAATCATGACTCAGGTTTTACAAGAATCTGAGTATAGCTTGTTGAGCCTGTCATGGCTCCAGTCTGGCTCTAACACAGACCACACCAGAGTAGTAAGAGAATCTATGGCCAAAGTAAGGGAAGGGCTAGCCCAATGAAAAACAGAGCAAGAAGCCCAACAGGGATGGTTTCAGTCCTGGTTCCAACAGTCCCCATGGTTAACAATGCTGATTTCCACCCTGGTGGGCCCTCTCATAGTGCTACTACTAATTCTCATCCCCCTGTATCCTAAATAGACTTATCACATTTGTTAAGGAGCACATCAATACAGTCCAGGTACTAGTACTTACGCAGCGATATCAGGCCCTGCCCCAAAATGCTGAGGAAGATTCCTCAGTATAACTAAAGACAGAGGGGAATGTTAAGGGACCAAACCCGAGCCATGACAGACTCAACAAGCTATACTAAGCCTAAGATTTAGATTCTTATAAAACCTGAGTCATGATTCCGGGAAACCACATGCTAGGAAAGTCCCCGATGGCACCAAACCTCATGTGAAGAGTTGACTCATTGGAAACGACTCTGATGCTGGGAGGGATTGGGGGCAGGAGGAGAAGGGGAAGACAGAGGAAGAGATTGCTGGATGGCATCACTGACTCGATGGATGTGAATCTGAATGAACTCCGGGAGTTAGTGATGGACACGGAGGTCTGGCATGCTGCGGTTCATGGGGTCGCAAAGAATTGGACATGACTGAGCAACTGAACTGAACTGAAAAATATCCAAAATATGTTAAATTGGTAGTTTGATGTATCAGGGCAATATATATATTTGTAAACATGATTTTCTAAACAAAAGAATCAAGACACTTATGCTTCTTAGAAACTTTTCATAGTTTATGCTCGGAAACGGCTTTTGTTGCAGTTTTCTTACCTTTAACTTTGCTTTTTCACTATGTACATAGAATAGATTTATGATGTGATTAATTTGCTTTTGCACAATTAAGTAGAAAAATTTTCTCGTCAATGAGGGGAGATATTTTGGCATTAAAGATTTGTGGAACTCCAAGTATACAAAGTAGCTTCCTCAATTACCAAAATTTCTATACCAGGAAGAAAACATTAAATTGTCATTATTTAGTATAAGGTATTATTCCATTTTTGACCTATAGTTTTTTTTTTTTAATTTTAAGATAAATATTTATTCTACAAAGTTAAATATAATAATCATTAGTATAAATTTTCTGATCAAGCTAAATATGTGGAATTATAAATGTTAAAGCTTCAGTATGTTCTCCATAAATTGAAATTATAAACATTGCACCAGTCATGAAACTCTGCCATAGGATAAAATTAGTTATAATAATGCTTCTGTTTTAAATATTATCAGTATGTTTAAGATTAATCATGTTACAGTGAGATGTATTGTTGGAATGTTTGATCCATATTGATATCCTCACAGTTGTGATTATTTATCTTCATGGTTAAAAGTTGTTGCCATCTTAGCATTAGTATCGAGCAAAGTCAGTGTTCCACAAAATCTTGAGTTATATACAATGGAACCATTTTTTAATATGGAAAATACATCTTTAACTTGTTTGTTGTAACGTAACATCTTTAAATTACAGCAAAGAAGTTTACACTTTCACACCTTTCATGACATTTTGAAGGTATTCCCAGATGTCTCAGCAGGTACAGAATCCACCTGGTATGCAGATGTGGGTTTGATTCCTGGATTGGGAAGACCCCTCTGAAGAAGAAACTGGCAAACCACTCCCAGTACTCTTGCCTGAAAAATCTCATGGACAGAGGAGCCCAGTGGGCTGCAGTCTATAGGGTCACAAAGAGTCGGACATGACTGAGCACAGAGCAACATCTTTAAATGCTTTCTGAAGAGTGCATGCTACTGAAAATATATATTTTATAATATAAAAATCTCAGGTAAATCAGAGGCACAAACCAGACTGAAAATTTCACTCTTTGTTTTGTTCATGGATGTGTTTATACATAGGATTTGTCAATATCTAAAGTTATCTTTAAAAATTAAAATATAGAATCATTGGTTTGCCCAATGACATATATCAATACACAAAACTTCAATTTCCTCCACTTTGATTTTTTCAATTACCATCTAATACTGAAATTCCCTCACATTTATTTCCAAACAAGTAACAGTTTTGAACTTCAAATCTATATAACTACCACATAACTTAATTCTCCAATTGAATGTCTTCTTGATACCCCCAAACAAATATACCTAAAAGAGTGAGAAATTATAATCACTCTATTGTCTAGTATTCCAAGTGTAAATCATTGTCATTACCACACATGCTTGCTTAGACTAAGAAATCTAAGGATATATTCCAGATGACATTTTTATGTAAATTTTATATAAATTACCAACTCACAACTAGGCCTCTCCTAAGCTTCTCTTGAATCACCCACTTTTTCCTTGCTAGGTACTGACACATCAAGACTGTATCTTCTTTGTCTGTTATCCCAAAACATATACCCCTCCCAGTCTACCCATATTAATTCTTATTGTTTTCATTGTACTTTATCAAAGTAAAACTTTCCTTTTAATTTCTTTGCTTAAAATCCTTAGGGAACTACATGTTGTTCTTAGAAGATATTCCAAGATTCTTGAACTACCCTACAGGATTTTAAATGGTAAGGTCTTTGCTTTACCAGTATTCTGTTTTGTAATTTTTGGTACCCATATTTTCCTTGTTTGAGCTTTTAATCTTGACCTGAGCTCAATTCTTTGATAACTCAGTTCTTATATAACTTTTCCTTTGACTATCTCCTAAATTGCTGTGAAGTAAGTCTCTTCTGTCATTCCAGTTTGCTTCCCTTTAATGTTTTTCTGTCAATGTTTCAACTACTTTTCACATGTCTAAAGCCATTTCTATTTGTCTCATTCTTCTACTATAACATTAATATCAAATCAGTGACCAGGTTTTTTTTTTTTTTTTTAATCATCTTACCTCAAAATCTTAATAATGTCTTTCAACTTATTTTCAGTCTCAGTGCTTCAGCTGTCATGAGGACTCCTGTCATCTTGCTGTTTTAATCTGATAACCATGTTCCCATCCTTCTATCATTTGTTCATATTCCACTTATGCAAGGCATTGTCCCAATGCTGGGAATAAAGTAGTGAACAGGATGGTCCATGTCTCATGGCATTTATATTCAAATCAAGGAGATGAATGAGTGGTTGAATAAATGACAAAAATAATGGACTATTACAGACCATTATTAAACTGAACATCATATAATGTAATGCATAGGAACCTTATAAAGTTCTCATTATTTTAGGTATTTATTGTTATATATATTTGTGTATGTGTGTAAATATATATATATTTATATTTTACTATAAAATGACTATTTACATTACCTATTACATGTTTCTCTGGAACACTGTTTAGGTTTTATTGTCGTTTTAATTTTATAGAGGATAAAAACAAGACTCAAAGAGCTAACATGATTTTGTTGTTGTTGTTTTACTATAATTTTATTTATTTATTTTAAAAAGTATTATTATTATTATTTTTTTTTATTTTACAATATTGTATCAGTTTTGTCATACATCAACATGAATCCACCACGGGTGTACACATGTTCCCCATCCTGAACCCCCCTCCCACCTTCTTCCCCATATCATCCCTCTGGGTCATCCCAGTTTTTAAAGGAGCAATAGCTAATGAGATGTTGATGAAATTTTATACATTTAGATAACTTCTCTGGCTCTGAAAAGCATGCTCTTCAACCTCCAGTGTCCTCCTCTTTCTATATTTTTTGAGTTGAGGTAATTCTAGAAGTATGGAGTATTTAAGTTGTATTTATTCATATTTCCAGGTATTGTTTACTGCTGTTGATTATTATTGTATTATCTTCATTATTAATTTGGTGAGAAGAGAGTATATAGGAGGGTCACTTGCTGGCCTCTCTCTGCAGTATTTATTATCAAGATGAAAGGTGAGAAGAATAATAAAACCTGAAATTTTAATAATAAACAAATATGTTAGGGAAAAGCCTAAACTTTTTTTTTTTTAATAATTTTAGTTGTTTTGGGCTGTGCTGGGTCTTTGTTGCTGTGTGTGCTTTTCTCTAGTTGCAGAGAGTAGAGACCACTTTATAGATTGCCATGTGCCGGCTTCTCATTGTGGTGGCTTCTCTTTCATGGAGCATGGGCTCTAGAGTATGCAGGGTTAAGTAGTCATGGCTCCCATGCATAGAGTACAAGCTCAATAGTTGTAGTGAACAGGCTTAATTGCTCTGGGACATGTGGGATCTTCTTGGACCAGGGATCAAACCCATGTCTCCTGCATCATCGGACAGATTCTTATCTACTGCGCCACTGGGGAAGCCCCCACTAAAAATTATTCCTGTTGTATTTTTTCTAGTAAGGGTATTTCTACTAACAAAATATAAAAAGTATTTTTAAAAATGAAGCAATGCAGTATAGGAAAAATAGCAATTTGAGCAAAATAATATAATTTTTAATTTTATAATTTTCTCGTGATGATTTTTATATTGGAATAGAGTTGCTTTCCAATGTTTTGTTAATTGCTGCTGCATAGCAGAGTGAATCAGCTATACATACATAAAGCCCCTCTTTTTTTTTTTTTAATTTCCTTCCCATTTAGGTAACCACAGGGCATTGAGTACAGTTCCCTGTGTTATACAGTAGCTTCTCATTAATTATGTTTTATACTTAGTAGTGTATATATGCTGCCGTCTATGGGGTCACACAGAGTTGGACATGACTGAAGGGACTTAGCAGCAGCAGCAGCAGCAGTGTATATATGTTAATCCTAATCTCCCAATTCATTCCACCTTCACCTTCTCCCCTTAGTATCCATATGTTTGATCTCTGCATCTGTGTTTCTATTTCTGTTTTGCAAATAAGTTCATCTGTATATATATTTTTAGATTCTACATATAAACAATATTATATATTTGTTTTTATCTCTCTCTGACTTAATTTACTCTGTTTGGTAGTCTCTAGGTCCATCTATGTCTCTGCAAATGACACAGTTCCTTTCATTTTTATGCCTGATTAATAATACATACTATATATGTACCACACCTTTTTAATCTATTCCTCTGTTGATATATGTTCAGGTTGCTTCCATGTCCTGGCTCTTGTAAACAGTGCTTCAATTAACACTGAGATGTATGTATCTTTTGGAATCATGGTTTTCTCTGTCTATATGCCCAGGAGTAAGATTGCTGGGTCATATTGTAGTTCTGTTTTCAAGTTTTTAAGGAACCTCCATTCTGTTCTCCATAGCTACTATATCAATTTAGATTTCTACCAACACTGTAAAAGGGTTCCCTTTTCTCCAATACATGTTGGGTTCTTCTCTCCAGCATGTATTATTTATAGATTTGTGATGAAGCCCATTCTGGTGACTGTGAGGTAATACCTCATTGTAGTTTTGATTTGCACTTCTCTAATAATTAGTGATGTTGAACCTTTTTTCATGTGTGTGTTGACCATATGTATGCCTTCTTCAGAGAACTGTCTGCTTAGATCTTCTGCCAATTTTTTCATTGTATTGTTTGTTTTTTTCATATTGAGCTGCATGAGCCCCTTGTATATTTTGAAGATTAATCTCTTTTCAGTTGCTTTGTTTGCAAATATTTTCTCCCATTCTAGGGGTTGTCTTTTCATCCCATTTATGGTTTCCTATTTTATGCAAAAACTTTTAAGTTTAATTAGGTCCTATTTGTTTATTTTTTAAAATATAAATTTATATATTTTAATTGGAGGTTAATTACTTTATTTTTGTTTTTAGGAGGTAGGATGTAGGTCTCAAAAGTTCTTGCCACAATTTATGACAGAGTGTTATGTTTATGTTTTCCTCTAAGAGTTTTATAGTGTTTGGCCTTACATTTAGGTCTTTAATCCAACTTGAGTTTATTTTTATGCATGGTGTTCAGAAGTGTTCTAATATTTTAAATAAAAGCATATCAGCAAGGACAGAATTCCATTTAAGAGAAAAAAATACAAAAAGTCAGAAACTGACATAACAGCATGAGTGATGAAGTAAAATCATAAAATATTCATTATGTTATGTTTGCCCCTCTCCATCTCCACTCAGGGTGAAGCTCTCGGAATCTCATTATCTTGTGTCAGTGATGAGGGCAAAAATAGTAGTGTCTACCGGGCTAAATATGAGGAAGACCCTGAAGATGTTATTATTGGGTTGGCAAAATTTTGTTTGG
Source organism: Neotragus pygmaeus (assembly GCA_006410875.1). Lineage (NCBI taxonomy): Eukaryota > Metazoa > Chordata > Mammalia > Artiodactyla > Bovidae > Neotragus > Neotragus pygmaeus. The sequence goes on along the minus strand of SJYV01039752.1, from coordinate 33,255 downwards.
ATTTTTCCATAACATTTTAGGGAAAAATCCAAACATTTTGGCCAACCAACACTTACAGTTAACACTGTTTTAGTTTGAATTTCTTGTCTCATTTCTAAAATAATATTTAAACTGGTATGCTCTAAGAGTACCCTTATATAAACTGCTGATGCTATACTTGTAAAAAAGTTCTTTATGAAAACATTTGTACTGGTTCACTCATCAAAAGATAGACCATGGAAGATAAAGATTGGTATTTTAGTGAAAACGCAAAAATAATTATATTATTGACTTATGTCTACCCATGATGTACAAGTTTCTTTGATAACATTGCTTCTATTAAAATTAACAGTATCATTTAGAAGATAGAATGCTAAAAAAAAAAAAAAAACATTCTGGATCTTTAAAAACTATTAGTATGATGACATATATGTATTCATCTTTGAGGTAAAAAATTAAAGGGAAAATTAATTATATAATTTCATTTTGTTATTAAGTCTAATTATTGCCATACTGGAAAAATCTGTATTTCTCCAATGACTTATTCTTAATATTTTTCACATATTTTTCTGGGGCTTCCCTAGTAGTTTGAATGATAAAGAATCTGCTTGCAATGCAGAAGACCCTGATTCAATCTCAGGGTTGGGAAGATCTCGTGGAGAAGTGAATGGCTACCTACACCAGTATTTTTGCCTGGAGAAACCCTTGGACAGAGGATCCTGGTAGTCTACATTCCATGGGGTTGCAAAGAGTCAGACATGCCTGAGCGACTAACACTTTCACACTGTTCACTTTCTTGTAATTTACCTTTATAGGCAACCTTACTACAGGCAAAATCTGACTCAATCTCACTCTCTTCCTATGTTCTTTTTGCTTCCAATCATGTAGAATTGAACATTTGAAGTTATTTTTGTTTCTTGTCTTTCTTCATCCGCTCATCCCTTCTATTCTAACAGTATGTCTTTTTGATTTTAAGCCTCTTGCCATCGCACAACACTTGCATTTCTGTATTATCTGGCTTCCTCATTTCTCAAGTTCTTATTTAATTCACAAATCTGAGTATGAATAATGACTAATAGATACTTTTTTTTTCTCTTATGTATGCAATGCTTGCTTCACTATATGTGTGATACCTCAAAACACTCACTGTCTCACCTTTTGTTGTCATTAGCTTTTTCTATCTGGCTTTGAAGAATTCAATCAGTTTGCAGTTTTCATTTTAAATACTTCATGAAATCCATTTCTGATGTCTTTGCAAAAAGTTGTAACTTAATATGTGCAAAAGAAGGAAATGACAAGCAAAACACAGAATGGCAGTAACTAGATTTTTTGAGTATATAGAAGTTGTCTTATTTGTGTTGCATATTTCTAAAAGATTTTTAATATATTTAATACTATTATTTCATCATAAAAATGTAAACACAGAAGAGTAAGAATGAATAGTGGCTTTGCTTAAAATTATTAATATTCGATAGCTAACAATATTAGTTCACACTTGAAAAATGAATAAAAGATTGCTCAGAGTTATGTATTATATGACTTTGAGTACACTTTCTGAAAATATAGCCAAATCATTAGTAAACAATTCTGTTAAAAAAACAAACAAGAAAACTATTCTTTCCAGAATAATACAACTAACTAATAATCATCCTTTATAGCAGTAATAAATCATTATTTGAGTGCTGCTACTCTGCCAACCACTGCAGATGGTGACTGCAGCCATGAAATTAGAAGATGCTTACTCCTTGGAAGAAAATTTATGACCAACATAGATAGTATATTCAAAAGCAGAGANTCTTTTTTTATTTCTTCTGTGATTTGTCGGTTATTCAGAAGTGTGTTGTTCAGCCTCCATATGTTGGAATTTTTAATAGTTTTTCTCCTGTAATTGAGATCTAATCTTAATGCATTATGGTCAGAAAAGATGCTTGGAATGAATTCAATTTTTTTGAACTTACCAAGGCTAGATTTATGGCTCAGGATGTGATCTATCCTGCAGAAGGTTCCGTGAGCACTTGAGAAAAAGGCAAAATTCATTGTTTTGGGGTAAAATGTTCTATATATATATCAATTAGGTCTAGCTGGTCTATTGTATCATTTAAAGTTTGTGTTTCTTTGTTAATTTATCCCAGGGATGCAAAGATTCTTCAATATCCACAAACCAATCCATGTAATTCATCATATTAACAAACTGAAAAATAAAAGCCATATGATTATCTCAATAGATGAGAGAAAAACTTTGACAAAATTCAACATACATTTATGATAAAAACTCTCCAGAAAGCAGGAATAAAAGGAACATACTTAAACATAACAAAAGCTATATATGACAAAGCCACAGCAAACATTATCCTCAGTGGAGAAAAATTGAAAGCATTTCCCCTGAAGTCAGGCACAAGACAGGGTGCCCACTTTCACCGCTACTATTCAACATAGTTCTGGAAGTTTTGGCCACAGCAATCAGAGCAGAAATAAAAGAAGTCAAAGGAATCCAAATTGGAAAAGAAGAAGTAAAACTCTCACTGTTTGCAGATGACATGATCCTCTACATAGAAAGCCCTAAATCCTTCAGTTCAGTTCAGTTGTTCAGTCGTGTCTGACTCTCTGAGACCCCATGAATTGCAGCATGCCAGGCTTCCCTGTCCATCACCAACTCCAAGAGTAATGACAACAAAAATGAGTTTATAACAGTTATTTACACCTGCCTCACTTATATTTCAACTACAGATTTTGAGGGAAATCCTGATAACATACATGAATAAAACTTAAATTGATTCCCATGGCAGAAGATTTATGTTTAGTTTTTCAAGCAAAAAATACAGTATATGAATCTTAATAAAACATGTTTTGTAAAATATTATAATGATACTGTCAATAGTGAATTTTTATTGGTTGTATGTTGATTTATTGATCATTTTACTTTTCTTGTTTTTATTCTTTTGAGTACAATCTCAAAAAGATCGAACCTCAAAATTTAGAATACCAATAAAGTTTATACACATAATATTTTAATGTGTGGTACTAACTTGAAAATATATTCATGTTTGATCACTTATATATGAGTGTGTATATATAGACACATACTTACCAGTATCTCCTTGCAATCCAAGGGACTCCTTGCAGTCCAAGGGACCCTCAAGAGTCTTCTCCAACACCACAGTTCAAAAACATCAGTTCTTTGTTGCTCAGCTTTCTTTATGGTCTACCTCTCACATTCATACATGACTACTGGAAAAAGCATAGCTGACTAGATGGACCTTTGTCAGCAAAGTAATGTCTCTGCTTTTTAATATGCTGTCTAGGTTTCTCATAGCTTTTCTTCCAAGGAGCAAGTGTCTTTTAATTTCATGGCTGAAGTCACCATCTGTAGTGATTTTGGAGCCCAAGAAAATAAAGTTTGTCACTGTTTCCATTGTTTCCCATCTATTTGCCATGAAGCGATGGGACTGGATGCCATCATCTTAGTTTTTGAATGTCGCATTTTAAATCAGCTTTTTCACTCTCCTCTTTAACTTTCATCAAGAGGCACTTTAGTTCTTCTTTGCTTTCTGCCATAAATATGCTGTCATCTGCATATCTGAGGTTATTGATATTTCTCCCTGCAATCTTGATTCCAGTTTGTGCTTCATCCAGCCTGGCATTTCACATGATGTACTCTACACAGATATTACAATAAGCAGGGAAACAATATACATCCTTGACATACTCCTTTATCAATTTGAATCCAGTCCATAGTTCTGTGTTTGGTTCTAGATATTGCTTGTTGACCTGCATACAGGTTTCTCAGGAGGCAGGTAAGATGGTCTGTATTCACATCTCTTGAAGAATTTTCCAGTTTGTTGTGATCCATACAGTCAAAGGCTTTGGTGTAGTCAATAAAGCAGAAGGAGATGTTTTCCAGGAACTCTCTTTTTTTGATGATCCAACAGATTCTGGCAATTTGGTCTCTGGTTCCTCTGCCTTTTCTGAATTAAGTTATGCATTACTTGCATCCTTTTACCAAAAATGTCAGTAGAAGATTTAAAATTTATGTCAAAATGAAAGTATTTTTGTGTGGATTTTAACTTTATATTTTGTTGCATGAGCTCTTGCTCTACTTCATGAAGATAAAGTTAGTAAAGAGTAACATAAAAGTTAGGTGTCTGTGTCTGTGTCTTGTTAACCAAACTAAGGCAATTGATTAAAAATGTTATGAAACAGAGAATAAATATGGACATAGCAGTTGATTTTTTACTGTGAAGGTGTCGCCAAAATTGTGTGGATGAAATAGTTAAGAATTGGTAATTTTCCAGTTATTTGTACATTAAGCAATTAAAAGTAAATATAATTCTTTATTCACCTTCCTGGACTTCAACTATTACAAATGACGTCATTGTGCTAGAGAACTAACACATCTAAGCAAGTCAATTTTCCCTTTTATGGCATACTTGGTTCATTGGTCAGTAAATTATTATAGCTTATGTCTCCATGATATTTTAGCTAAATCCTACAATACTTTGTTTTTCACTCTAGTTTTTTTTTTTTTTTT
>SJYV01039752.1:4613-25125 GCA_006410875.1 Neotragus pygmaeus | reverse complement strand
TTTTTTTTTTTTTTTTTCATCCTTTCAAATGAGATTGCTTACCATGTACTTTATATATTGGCATATTTGACACATTTTCCTTTAAAATAATTTTTGTCTACTATATATTAGTTAGATGGAACTGTTCAATTCAGTTCAGTTCAGTCACTCAGTCGTGTTCCACTCTTTGTGACCCCTTGAATGGCAGCACGCCAGGCCTCCCCTGTTCATCATCATCTCCCAGAGCTCACTCAGACTCACGTCCATCGAGTCCAGGATGCCATCCAGCCATCTCATCCTCTGTCATCCCCTTCTCCTCCTGCCCTCAATCCCTCCCAGCATCAGAGTCTTTTCCAATGAGTCAACTCTTCGTATGAGGTGGCCGAAGTACTGGAGTTTCAGCTTTAGCATCATTCCTTCAAAAGAAATCCCAGGGCTGATCTCCTTCAGAATGGACTGGTTGGATCTCCTTGCAGTCCAAGGGACTCTCAAGAGTCTTCTCCAACACCACAGTTTAAAAACATCAATTTTTTGGCGCTCAGCCTTCTTCACAGTCCAACTCTCACATCCATACATGACCACAGGGAAAACCATAACCTTGACTAGACGGACCTTAGTTGGCAAAGTAATATCAAATGATGCCTTTTCTGTTTGTCACAATGCATGCACACAGACACACACACACACACACACATTGAAGACATTAAATAACTTTATAAGCATTACTTAACTATTACTTAATCACTTTGTCAAGATTCAAAAGAACACAGAATCCAGATGAAAGCCAGGCTTTGAGGCTTTTTTCTCAATGGATTATTTGCTATTTCTGAATGTGGCAAGTGAAGGGCTAAAAATGGATATAACATTGAAATCTTGGAACCACCATAGATTGAGGACATAAGCTGTAAGCGACCTAGACTTTGATTTGTGATCTTCAAAAGCTATTCAGTAGGGTTTCTTTATCCATTCATCTGTTGAGAGACATTGCATTTCTTTCATGTCTTGGCTAATTGTGGTGCTTTGAATGCGATGGTTCATGTATTTTTTCAAATTAAGATTTTCTCCAGATATATGCCCTGGAGTGGGATTGAAGGATCATATGAGCTTTCTGGTGGCTCAGTGATAAAGTATCTATCTGCCTGCCAAGCAGGAGATGCAGGTTTGATCCCTGGTCAGGACTATCCCTTGTAGAAGGAAATAGCAAACCACTCCAGTACTCCTGCCTGAGAAATCCCATTAACAAAGGAGCCTGACAGACTACGGTTCATGGGATGTCAAGATTTGGACACTGTATCTAATGAGATTGAGGCCAACAGTGTTGCTTAATATCCTACAATGTATAAGGCAGACCCCTCCAACAATATAAAAATATTCAAACTAAAATGTCAATGATACCAACCTTCATAAACCCTTCCTTATCAAAGTTTCAATTTCCAGTCCTTTAAAATTACGTATTTATACTTTTATTGATGGAGGAACCTGATAGGCTGCAGTCCATGGAGTTGAAGAGTTGGAGATGACTGAGGGACTAACCACAACACACATATTTTATTTAGAAGATTTTTTTTTCCATTTTCCCAAGCATTGCTTTGTTTTACACTGTGGAAGTTTTGCACATCTTTTGTTAAATGTATTCCTAGGAATTTGATATTATTCATGTTCCTATAAACCTAGTTTTTACTTTTTATTTGTTCATTACTAGTATATAGAAATTAAATAAACTTATTTATATGGATTTGTTGCCTGATCTTGATAAATTTACCTGTTGCTGTTTTCTCTAGATAATATTAGATTTTCTTCATATACAATTTTGTTATCTGTGACTAATAATATATTTATTTCCTTTTTCTGAACTGATGCTTGTTCTTTCATTTTTATTGATGTAAAATTGGTACATTATAATACTTCAGGTGTACAACATTATTATTCAACATTTGTGTTTATTACAAAGAGATCATCACAAAAATTCTACTTACTACCTATCACCATGCACTTAAACCCCTTTCATCTATTTTGCCCAACACCAAATCCCTTTTTGTAATTTTCTTACTGTCTTTTTTGTGGTGTCCCATGCTTTGCCAACAAAGGTCCGTCTAGTCAAGGCTATGATTTTTCCAGTGGTCATGTATGGATGTGAGGGTTGGACTGTGAAGAAGGCCCAGCACAGAAGAATTGATGCTTTTGAACTGTAGTGTTGGAGAAGACTCTTGACAGTCCCTTGGACTGCAAGGAGATACAGTCAGAAGGAATGATGCTGAAGTTGAAACTCCAGTACTTTGGCTACCTCATGTAAAGAGTTAACTTATTGGAAAAGACTCTGATGCTGGGAGGGATTGGTGGCAGGAGGAAAAGGGGACAACAGAGGATGAGATAGCTGGATGGCATCACCGACTTGATGGACGTGAGTTTGAGTGAACTCTGGCAGTTGGTGATGGACAGGGAGGCTTGGCGTGCTATGATTCATGGGGTCGCAAAAAATCGGACACGACTGAACAACTGAACTGAACTGAACTGATGCAGTGCCTAACAGAAGTGCTTATAGTGGCCATTATCTTATTCTTAATTTTATGTTAAAAAAAAAAAAACCTTTGATAGTTAATTCGTTATGGGTGTGATGCTTTCTCTAAGTTTGTTCTTAATATTCTAAACATGTATATAAATTTTTTTAATCTTGCTTTTTAATATTATTGTGACTGTGTATTTTACTTCATAAAATGTTCTCCAACTTGTCAAAACTGAGCACCTTTTTTTTTTTTTCCATTTCTTATTATGCAATGAACACACTGGGGGAAAAATCAAGCAAGCAAACAAACAAACACAATCTTCAACTCCTGTAACAATCTTCATTTGATTAATGTTTTATGTTTTACTGTATTGACATAATATTTTAAGATTTTCATCTATATCCATGAGTAAAATTGATTCATAATTTTCCTTTCTTTTGATGTCCTTTTCATGTTTTGCTGTCTTGTTCATTTTGCTCCAGTGTCTTCAGAAATAGAATTCCAACTACTGCTTTTCTCTAGATGAGCTTTTGTGAGATGGCTAATACTGTATTTCAACTTATTCAATACAGAAGAGATATTAGAAGTGATTTGCAGAAAAGATATTAGAAGTGATTTATTCAAGTAAGACTTTATATTGCACAAACATTTAAAAATCATCTAGATTAAAGCCATAATTTCTATATAGTTTTTCATACTTAAAATAGATCATATAATAAACATTTTATTATGTTTATTATGTATTTTTCTTTTTAAAATTCAAAAGCAGATTCTTATAGAAGTAAAGCATTTAGCTTAATATACTTCAATCATCATTATAGGTTGCAGTTTATATAGACAAGACCTCATTTAGTTTTTATAGTAGATTGAATTGAGGGAGATAATAAAAAAGATAACATTTAATCAGTATCCTGTCACAATTTAAACAATAAATCCATAATTATTTACAGATTATACAAATAGTTTTATTAATAAAAATATTTCTTTTCTGGAGAGTAAGACTGGAATTGCGTTACTTTTTCCCAAAGCTCCTTTTAGATTTTGGATTATTTTCTGAATTTTGTATTTATTCTTGTACTATGAGGTGCAAAAATATAGATGATTAGTTTGTTTTACAAGGTTTCCTTCATATATATATATATATTCATTTAAACATGAGTTGAAATTGCATGTAACTTTAAGTTTTCAGACTTAGAGAATATTTATCTAAAAGAAGCAAATTGCTGAAATGTTAGAAGGAGATGTTAGGTAGTGACAGTTTATCCTGAAGTTTTGTGAGCACATTTTTGTCCTGAATTATATCAAAACATACAGTATTCTACTTTTCACACACATTGAATGTTTTTCAAACAGAATAAGACCATAGTATTAATTTATTACTGGTGTGTATAATAGTTTACCTTGGTTACTGCATCTCTCAGTAAAGCATAACTCATTTCCCGGGTTTGAAGTGTAAGTTGTAACATTTTTATTGGAGTGAATGTGCCTCAGATAAAAATAGAGTGTGGTTTTGCTTTTTGGCATGACCTTGTCATTTGAAAAAAACATTCCATTTTAACGACATCTAATTTAAAATGCCTCTGGGAATGAGTTGAATTTACTGAGATATTTTAAATAGTAATTACTTAGCAGAGGTTGTTGGAGCATTTATAGTGTATCAGCCTTCTTCAGGGCAGATATTTGAGACTACTTGAAATGAATTAAGTCTTCTACCATTAATGTTTGATGGGAGACCACAGTGAAAAAGATGGATGCTTATATAATTGACATCCTTAACATTTAGTGCTGAGTGCTTAAATGCCAGAAACATAATTCTGAATAAAATGTCAGGACTTAACACAATAATATTTAATGATGTAGTATGAAAGGAATGAACAAAAGTCATTTTATATTATTAATGAAATTATTTAGAATAGGCTTAATTGTCTCTATATATCATTAAGTTTTGTTTATATTGTTTCTAAGAATAATTTACCTTAAATATCCAGCTTCTACCAGTCCAGAAATGTCAAATATCCTNATGATGTAGTATGAAAGGAATGAACAAAAGTCATTTTATATTATTAATGAAATTATTTAGAATAGGCTTAATTGTCTCTATATATCATTAAGTTTTGTTTATATTGTTTCTAAGAATAATTTACCTTAAATATCCAGCTTCTACCAGTCCAGAAATGTCAAATATCCTTCTGTTTCACATGCTTGTAAAATAATTTTATCAAAATGTAAACTGCAATTGAACTTGAACAGTTAAATATAATTACAACAGGCACAGTACCAAATCCTGCTTTATACTTTTTTTAATTTACTTAATTGGAGGATAATTACTTTGCAATATTGTGATGGCTTTTGTCATACATCAACATGAATTGGCCATGGATATACATGTGTCCCCCCTTCCTGAGTCCCCTTTCCCACTCCTGAATCCCACTCTCCAACCCACCCTATCCCTCTGGGTTATCCCATAGCACAGACTTTGAGTGCCTGCTTCATGCATTGAACTTCCAATGATCATCTATTTTGCATATGGTAATGTACATGTTTCAGTGCTATTCTCTCAAATCATCCCACCCTCCCATTCTCTTACTGAGTACAAAAAGTCCATTCTTTACATCTGTCTCCTTTGTTACCCTGCATGTAGGATCGTCATTACCATCTTTCCAAATTAAATATATATGTATTAATATACAGTATTTATGTTTCTCTTTCTGAGTTACTTCACCCTGTTTAATAGGCTCCAGTTTTATCCACCTCATTAGAACTGACTCAAATGTGTTCCTTTTTATGGCTGAGTAATATTCCATTGTGTATATGNTCATTACCATCTTTCCAAATTAAATATATATGTATTAATATACAGTATTTATGTTTCTCTTTCTGAGTTACTTCACCCTGTTTAATAGGCTCCAGTTTTATCCACCTCATTAGAACTGACTCAAATGTGTTCCTTTTTATGGCTGAGTAATATTCCATTGTGTATATGTACCACAACTTATCCTTTCATCTGCCAATGGACATCTAGGTTGCTTCCATGTCCTAGCTATTGTAAATAGTGCTGCAGTGAACATTGTGGTACATATGTCTCTTTCACTTTTGATTTTCTTGGGGTGTATTCCCAGCAGTGGGATTGCTGGGTCATATGGCAATTCTATTCCCAAGTTTTTAAGGAATCTCCACACTGTTCTTCGTAGTGGCTGTACCAGTTTGCATTTCCACCAACAGGGTGAGGGTTCCTTTTTCTCTTCACCATCTCCAGCATTTATTGTTTGTAGATTTTTTGATGATGGTCATTCTGACTGATGTGAAATGATACCTCGTTGTGGGGTTTGATTCACATTTCTCTAATAATAAGTGATGTGAGCATTTTTTAATGTGTTTATTATCCATCTGTACTATTTAGTTGATCTTTTCCTAGTTAAACAGGATATTTAATAACATTAATTTATATTAGTGGACATATTAGTAGGCACATGCAAAAATAAAATATATATAGTCCTAAAACAATATTCACTCAAGTTATTAAGAAAGTTAATCATTAATTAGCATGGTTGAAAGGTAACTGAATGATAGATAAGTATATTATATACTGTGTTTATATAATTTTTACTAATAATTCAATGGAAATGAGGGGCAAGAGTCACAGAACAATTAACTTCATTTTTAATTAGAAAATGTTTTGGGGGAGGATACCTTAGAGAATACTTTTTACAAAATATTTACAAACTATATATCCAGATCTGTAAGAAACTTGGGGTGGATTATAGTTCAGCTAGTTATTTCACCAAACCTAAAATTATGCCTTTGAAATCTTAATTACCTCCATAAGAACAAAACAGGGCTGCAGTGTGTTAATAAAACTGATATTTAACCACGCCCATCAAGTTGGGAAGGTCTCTGAAGAGGATTTCTAGATGAGATAGTGAATCATGCTCTCACATGAGACAACAGAGGAAGTATGTCAATATTAAGCATTGAATTCTGAGACTATCATGATAAGCAGCATGAAATAATATCAAATAACATAGACAAATTCTAGTTACAGTCATCTTTTCAGTTTCTATCTAGGCTACAAAACAGGTGACCTATCTCTTGAGGTTTATGTTCTAAATTGATTTATGTTCTCAATTGAATTCCCAAGAACATCCCATGGACCACCAGATGTCAAAACTACTGTCATGGTAATTATTCTTTCACTTGTATTCCATCATGAGTGTATGATGGGTCTTTCAAAAGACTTCTGACTAGTGATATTGCCACATATTTAATGCAAGAAAACATGAATCTCTATGCCAGTTATTAATTGGACAATTTATTAAGAAATTTGCTGAAACATAAAACAATGTCACTGTTTCAATATCTTTGGAAATTGTAAGTATTTTTTATTAGAACATGCTAAGTATGTAATGGCTTTATTACTGTTATTTTAATTGAATTAATTGTTTCAGAATTAACTTCTAGTATTATAAATTATAAGAGATCTAACATGCATAAAGTTCTTTCAACTCTCAATATTTTCTAAGATTATAAAGAATGCCCAAGAACAGATAGTTTGAGGACCATTATTTTATAGCATCTTTTAATGATTGAGTTGTTAATATGGTTATTGCTGTTATTGTTATTTGAGATATCTTTCCCCTCACTCCTGTACCACTGGAGAGCTAGCATTTTTTTATTAGGATATACAGATATTTTCCTCTTACAGAATATATGGATTTCCAAATCTTTTTAATTTCTAGGAAAAACCACTTTGCTAATATGATTTACGGAAAGTTATGTTTCCTTAGCCAACTTAGTTAACCATAATTTAATCACACAAGAATGTGACTCAAGCATAATACTAATACATATCTACTTTATCAAAACAGTTCCCAGTGTCAATATAACGGTTTTCAAGATCATATTTTTCCGCTTTTTCTGTTAAGCATATTTGGAGGAAGGGATGCTGTTCCCTCATTGTCTCTCCAAAATAGCATGCGTTTTCTAGAACAATGTAGCTGCTCAAGTATTTGATGAATTAATAAATGTTACATGTTTCAGAAATGCATGCACTATCTACTATTAACAGTCAGCTATCCTGAATTTGTTAACTTCATGTAAATCAAATTGACATTACTGTCCTAGTTTTTCAAAGGTTATAATTCCCCATCTCCCATACTGCTTCAGTGTGTTAATCGCCCATATGCAGACATTATTTTTCATATTTTAAATGATTATTTCAAGTTATCTTTGAAATTATTCTCTTTCCTTATTGCTTTCAAAATGAAGGAAAAACTTCTTCATATTAACTTTCAAAGCCTTTTATTATCCGACTGAAATCTAACTCCCCCAAAATGTAAATTTCCAGTGCCCTTTTACTTGTTTTATGTTCTAACCCTAGAGACATGTGTTTTCTGTAACATGTTAATAACTCTGACAATTCGTGTTTTTCATACACAATAGTAAAAAGCACTGCTGTTATTTTTTAACAATATAGTTTTATCCAGTTTTTCAAGTTAAATTTGATAATATACAGTTCATTTTATAATCCCTTTCATCACAGTGATAATATTTTCTAGTATTGCTTAATAGCTATTAAATTATTGCTAACTGGACATTAGCTATTTCTGTTCAGTCTAAATGTATACACATTAATGAATTTTACAATATGGCTTAATGATTAATGTTACTACATACATCTTTGCATAATATTTTTTTAAAATTTCTTCTCGTCTTTGTTCTATATGTCTACTGGCTTTTGAATCTACAATGACACAAAAAATGAGGAAGTAAAATAATATATTTTTTTCATTGAAGTATTGTAGTTGGTATTCAGTTGCTAAGTCATGCCCCACCCTTTTTAACTCATGAACTACAGCACATCAGGCTTCACTGTTCTTCACTGTCTCCATGAGTTTGCTCAAACTCTTGTCCATCGAGTCAATGATGCCATCCAAATATCTCATGCTCTGCCACGCCCTTCTTCTCTTGCCTTCAATCTTTCCCAGCATCAAGCTCTTTTCTGATCAAGTACAGTTAACTTACAATATTAGTTTCAGATGTACAAAATGGTGATTCAATATGTTTATACATTGGGGAATGATTACCATGATAATTTTAGTTACTATCTCTCAACATACCAAGTTATTACAATATTACTGACACTGAATATGCTATTCATTACAGCCTCATGATTTATTTTGTAACTGGGTTTGACCCGTTAATCCTCTTCATCAGTTTTGCCAGTTCCTATGGGCCTTTCCTTGATGTACTCCTTTTCCTATTTGGAACCAGTCTGTTGTTCCATTCCACATCTGACTGTTGCTTCCTGATCTGCATATAGGTTTCTCAAGAGGCAGGTGAGGTGGTCTGGTATTCCCATCTCTTTCANAAGAGTTGATGCTTTTGAACTGTGGTGTTGGAGAAGAGTCTTGAGAGTCCCTTGGACTGCAAGGAGATCCAACCAGTCCATCCTAAAGGAACTCAGTCCTGGGTGTTCATTGGAAGGACTGATGTTGAAGCTGAAACTCCAATACTTTGTCCACCTGATGCGAAGAGCTGACTCATTTGAAAGGACTCTGATGCTGGGAAAGATTGAAGTCAGGAGGAGAAGGGGATGACAGAGGGTGAGATGGTTGAATGGCATCACTGATTCAATGGGCATGAATTTGAGTAAGCTCTGGGAGTTGGTGATGGACAAGGAAGCCTGGTGTGCTGCAGTCCATGGGGTCACAGGGAGTTGGACATGACTGAGCGACTGAACTGAACAGATCGACCCTAAGAAAGCTGTTGGAAAACTTAACGGGCCAGTTGACCTTTGAGTTTTAAGACTGACTCCATGGATCTTTTCTGTTTTTTGATACTTATTGTTGCTGTTCAGTTGCCAAGTCATGTCTGACTCTTTACTACCCCTTGGACTTTAGCATGCCAGGCTTCCCTGTTCTCCCCTGTCTCCCAGCATTTGCCTACGTTCCTGTTCATTGAGTTCTGGATTTCTTGGGGTACACTTATATATCCAGCTACAGAGCTCAGAGGCGATGATTTCTCCAGGGAGCCAGCCTACTCTCCATTACCTTTCAAGAGTGTGAAATCACTTCAAATATAGAGGCCTGGTTTTGAAGAAAGTGGCCCCATTTCAAATTTCAGCATAATTTCAGGATGAACTGTGAGAGCGGTGCTTAAGAGGTTTGCATATGCAAGTGAATTCATAGCTTATAGCTGTTCAGTCACTCAGTCGTGTCCAACTCTGCAACCCCATGGACTACAGCTTCCAAGGCTNTCCATCCTAAAAGAAATCAGTCCTGAATATTCATTGGAAGGACTGATATTGAAGCTGAGACTCCAATACTTTGGCCACCTGATGTGAAGAGCTGACTCATTTGAAAAGACCCTGATGCTGGGAAAGATTGAGGGCAGGAGGAGAAGGGGACAACAGAAGATGAGATGGTGGATGGCATCACTGACTCAATGGACATGAGTTTGGGTTAACTATGGGAGTTGGTGATGGACAGGGAGGCGGGGCGAGCTGCAGTTCATGGGATGCAAAGAGTCGGACATGACTGAGCAACTGAACGGACCTGAACTCTTTCCTGAGAAAGTAGCTGATCTTTTTCCTTGTAATACTTTTCCTCTTTCACACTTAGGGTTACTGATCAACACATTTAATTGTGGGTTTAACTTTTATTTTTATAGCACAGTGATTATGTGATGACTTTGAATAGTGTTGACATCATTAAATAGTTAAGTAGTTAAACTGAAAATAAATTAATCTGTTCTGCTAATTGTTTATAATGCTTGACAGCTCTGATCAAACATATGTTACCCTTTTCTAAGATAAGGAGCTTAGCAGAATTTTTTTTGCCAAAACAGCTTGGAGTTACCCAATCAAATAAAGTTATCATGGGACAAGTGAAATATTCTCAGAATCTTCAATACTTTGTTATATAGTTTGAAATATAGAAGGTGCATAGTTTGTCCTCACCAAAAAATATTTTGTGTGTATATCTTTCATATTCAAGAAACTAAATGTAAATATTTCAAGAGTATTATAATGAGAAAGAAATATGCCTTAGCCCAACCTCTGTAGAAGTGACTTTCACACTTTAGAATGTATAAAATCACCTGACATCTTCTTAAAATGTGAATTCCAATTCAGTAATTTGGGGCAACACTGAAATTCTTCATCTATCCAACTCCCAGGAGATACTTATGTTTAGGTATGTGGCCCAACATTTAATTAGTAAGACTTTATCCTGTATTCAGAAGTGTCTTTCTGAAACATGCATACACACAAACGAGCTTGTTAAGTCTCTAATTTTTTAAATTGCATCCCTACTAATTACAAGCAAAATTCAATTACACACATTTTCTTCACTCCTTTTTCCATGGAGCTTCTCACAATGCTAGATAGAAGCTCTTTGCTGTTTCTTTCATTTTTAATTAGCAAACACTGGTTCATTCTTCCAGAAGGAGCTCATAATGCCACCAGACAATCTAGCCACTGCATTTTTCATTCTCTACATGATAAATTTGAACATTTGTTAGATTATATGTTCTAAGTATCAGATACTTTATAGTAGTTTTTGTCCTTTTTTAAAGGCATTTAATGATTGTTTCAAAATACAAGGAAAATAAGGAACAAAAATCTAAACAGTTTTAGAAAATTGGGGAAGGAGAAAGAGAAAAAAAATAAATAAAATGAGTAGGAGTTAGTGACTTAAAAAAATATCGGGAGGATTGAAAGAGTGTTCTAGACTGAGAAAACAGTAATAATATAAGATTCTCAGTTAGGAAAGTACTTGGAATATTTAATGGACTAAGTAGTTTTAGCTGTGCACCTTGAGCATATAATGGTAGGGTAGTAGTTTAACAAATGAGATTGAGATAGTTGGTGACGGCACATGGACAAACTGTGCAGCCTTCTTTCCACCATCTTAACAGATTTGGATTTTATTTATGTTCTTGAATGAGAAGCAAAAGAAAGATTTTATGCAGGGTATAACTATAGGATTTATATTAATATTAGAAAAATACTGTTCTATCAGTAGTATGAGGTATGAAATAGCAGGAAGGTTATAGTACACTTATTTGAGTATCTATCGAGTCGTGTTCACTGTTTCATACAATATTTGTCAGTATTATTCTCTGACTTCAGTTGCAGTAAGTGCAAAAACAGTAAATATTTAACATCAGCATGTTCAAACTCTCTATTTCAGTCTCAGTAAGAATTAAGCCTTTTGAATTTAAATTCAGTATTTATACTATTATTTCCTAATATTGTCTTACTACATTTTTCTATGTACATACAGTGAAAAATTTAATCATTCACCACTAGGATATTCTCCATTTAGAGGAAGAAGAGTGTTTAGAAATACAGAGAATATATTATTTTAGTGCATTTTTAAAGGTATTATGTTTTTCACAGAATTTGTGTGTCAAATCAGTGATCAAATGACAGGCAAGTAATCTTACTTATTTTGTGATATTTACTAATTAAGTAGAGTAATTATAGTAAATCCAGATAAATGAAAAGCAGAATGTGTGTGTGTGTGTTAGTCATTCAGTCACATCTGATTCTTTGAGGCTCCATGGACTGTAGCCGGCCAGGCTCCTGTGTCCATGGAATTCTCCAGGTAAGAATACTTAAGTGGATTGCCATTCCCTTCTGCAGGAGATCCTCCCAACCCAGGGATTGAATCTGGAACTCTTGTATTGCAGGGAGATTCTTTACTGTCTGAAGCACTAAGGAAGACAAGAAAACCAAAATATCAATNCCAGGTAAGAATACTTAAGTGGATTGCCATTCCCTTCTGCAGGAGATCCTCCCAACCCAGGGATTGAATCTGGAACTCTTGTATTGCAGGGAGATTCTTTACTGTCTGAAGCACTAAGGAAGACAAGAAAACCAAAATATCAATGAATGAATGAATGAATGAATTAAGAGTTTTTATGAATTTTAAGTAATTAATGAATAAAGAGGTTTTTTTTAATATATAAATATAACTTGAAAGTAATCTTACATATCAGATTATCTTTAGAAAAGTGCAAAGTAAAATATTTATTCACCAGCTGATTGGTTTCAGGAGTTGACTGGTAGTCACTAAGTCATGTCTGACTCTTGCTACCCCATGGACTGTACCCAGCTAGACTCCTCTGTCCATGGGATTCTCCAAGCAAGAATTCTGGAATGGGTTGCCATTTCCTTCTCCAGGACATCTTCCTGACACAGGGATGAAACCCAGGTCTCATGAATTGCAGGCAGATTCTTTACCAACTGAACTATGAATTACTTTAGTATATTGTTTTAAATGAATCAATTTGAATTCATAATTTAAATGTTTATAGCAGTAATGGAATATTAAATAGTAGTGAATATGAATAATGTGTGTTGAATATAAATAATAATAAATGTATTTCTTTAATGACACTGATATAAATTTATGCTTGAGTATTATTAGGGCAGCCAAGAAGGTTTTGTATTACAACAAACTATGTGAATGTTATTGGTTGTAGTACAGTTTGAATATGTCAGTGTGATTCAGCTGAAATCAAAAATACAATATTCTTTGCTAAGCAATGACATAAAAGTGGGGGCCTTAGAGCCCTTTAAAATGAAGAGGGAAAAATAAAGACTTTTCTCCATTGCACATTGCAAGTCTCTTTCAGAGGCTTTAGGTCCAGCAATATGAGTCTATCAGAATTTCAGCCACTGAGGACCACACGTTGCTAGTCAGTAAGTAGATCATTCTTCATTCTCTTAACTTGCACCAGCCTAGAAATGTTAAAATGTGTTACATTGCTTTATTCTATATAGTACTAGAAATTTTAACAACTTTTTCGAGTGATTTTAAATTTAGGGCCAGTGGATTAGTAACGTGGAATTACATGCACAGACTTCTAATTAAACATGAAAAATTAATACATGCTTCCTTCTGAATTTCACTTTAAAGGACAAAGAGAATACAGGAGACAGTAAGTGATGAGGGTTCAAGTGAAATTAGAAGAACCAGCATGTCACCTGGGAGAGTAGAAAGAGCTGAAACCTAAATGCTGGCCACAGTAAATATCTTGTGACTCAAGACGTTTATCCTAAAGAGATCCAGTCAGAATTACAAACTATGGGTTTAAATCATCTCAGGAAGCAGGGTAAGGTGTCACACTGACATAGGCAAACCCGTACAGGAACATATTAGAATCAAAAATTATTTAATAAGTCTGTACCTAGCAAAATCTGATGACCCCATCGACTGAGGAAACTGGAATGCCTCTGGATCTGGGGACACTGAGCATAAGGAAAGATTTCCAGAATCTGACAAACTAAAAGCCAAAGGGAAAAAAAAAAAAAAAGAAAGAAAGAACAGAATAATCATCTTATAGAGCCTTCAAACTCTTTTGTTAAACATATAAGTAATTTATTAGCTTATGAATTTTTTTTTTTTTTTTGCATTACAGAATTTTCCTCTGGATAGTTTATTCTTTCTTGGGCTTTGACACTTAAGAAAGACAATTCATCAAAAGGAATTATCATGTAACGCTGATGGAAATTGACTTCATTTTTACAGTATATGCATGGTGTGGTGAGAAAGAGGTCTTTTATTTTATGTTTCAAATCTTTTAGGCAGTATAAGTTTGGTTTGTTCACAGTTATTCAAAAACTGAATTACAGTAACAGACACTTCTTTCACTCGACATGATATCTATTACATTATTTTTCTTCAAAGGGATCTGTTCTTGAAATGCCTTTAAAAATAATGTGTTAAGGCAGCAAAGCCCTAAAACAGTAGGGTCTATTCTGCTTAAAAGAAACTTACCATTTTGTGGGATGACTGATCATAAGCACACACATTCAGAATAAAAGGCAAAATATTAACTCATCAGGTCACTATTCTCATTGGTTCCACAAGAGATGACACCAATATCCATGCAAGCAAACACAAAACACAGTTGACAAAAATAATATTGATGCTAATTTGACTCACAGATACACTCATGCAGCAAGTATATTTCACCTTCATTTAAACTTGAGAGGACCGGGAATTCTTGGGGAGAAATCTGTGGTTTCATTTTCACATGCAAATATTCAAGAACCAATACTGGTATTTCTCTTTTCACTTCTGTTTTCAGGAGACCTGTTTTGTTTTGTTTGTTTGTTTTTTGCTTTTCTCTTAAAATCCTTAATTTTAAACATATTTCCATGGTCTGATTTCAAATTCAGTTTTGTGACAATTTTGTATTATAAGCTATGTTCTTAAGTGGTATTTGTGATCTTTCTATGCTACAGTTTAAGCCATTGGTAAATATTGTTGTAAAACAAAATTATTCAGTTTGCACATTTTAAATTTAAAATATTTTCCCTCAGTCTTTACCAGCATCTAGATAATTTCCAATGTGTCAGCTCTTCACATCATGTGGCCAAAGTTTTGGACCTTCAGCTTCAGCATCAGTCCTTCCAATGAGTATTCAGGATTAATTTTCTTGAGGATTGCCTGGTTTGATATCCTTGCTGTCCAAGGGATTCTCCAGAATCTTCTCAAGCACCAAATTCAAAAGCATCAATTCTTCAGCACTCACATAGCTTTATGGTCCAACTGTCACATCCATACATGACTACTGGAAAAACTATAGATTTGACTAGACAGACTTTTGTCAGCAAAGTTATGACTCTGCTTTCTAATACACCAGCGAGGTTTGTCATAACTCTTCTTCCAGTTCAGTTCAGTTTGGTCACTCGGTCATGTCTGACTCTTTGTGACCTCATGGGCTGCAGCACACCAGGCTTCCCTGTCCATTACCATCACCCAGAGCTTACCCAAACTCATGTCCATCGAGTTGATGATGCTTTCTTACTATCTCATCTTCTGTCATTCCCTTCTCCTCCTTCCTTCAATCTTTCCCAGCATCAGGGTCTTTTCCAATGAGTCAGTTCTTTGGCCAGCTGATGAAGTGGCCAAAGTATTGGAGTTTCAGTTTCAACATCAATCCTTCCAATGAATATGCAAGACTAATTTCCTTTAGGACAGACTGGTTGGATCTCCTTTTAGTCCAAGGGACTCTCAAGAGTCTTCTCCAACACCACAGTTCAAAAGCATTAATTCTTTGGTGCTCAGCTTTCTTTATTGTCCAATTCTCACATCCATACATGACTACTGGAAAAACCATAGCTTTGACTAGATGGGCCTTTGTTGGCAAAGTAATGTTTCTGCTTTTTAATATGCTGTCTAGGTTGGTCATAACTTTTCTTCCAAGGAGCAAGTGTCTTTTAATTTCATGGCTGCAGTCACCATCTGCAGTGATTTTGGAGTGCAAAAATGTAAATTCTGTCACTATTTCCACTGTTTCCCCATCTATTTGCCGTGAACTGATAGGATTGGAGGCAGGAGGAGAAGGGGATGACAGAGGATGAGATGCCTGGATGGCATCACTGACTCGATGGACATGAGTCTGAGAGAACTCTGGGAGCTGGTGATCGACAGGGAGGCCTGGCATACTGCAATTCATGGGGTCGCAAAGAGTTGAACACAACTGAGCGACTGAACTGAA
This sequence comes from Neotragus pygmaeus, assembly GCA_006410875.1. NCBI lineage: Eukaryota > Metazoa > Chordata > Mammalia > Artiodactyla > Bovidae > Neotragus > Neotragus pygmaeus. The sequence continues at coordinate 9,127 of SJYV01039752.1, read as the reverse complement.
CTGAACTGATAAGACTAGATTCCATAATGTTCGTTTTTTGAATGTAAGTTTCAAGCTAGATTTTCACCCTCCTCTTTGACCTTCATCAAGAGGCTCTTTAGTTTCTTGCACTTTCTACCATTAGGCTGGTGTCAACTGCATGACTGAGATTATTGCTATTTCTCCTGGCAATACGATTTCAGCTTGTACTTCATCCAGCCCTGGATTTTGCATAATGTATTCTGTATATAAGTTAAATAAGCAGGTGACAATATACAGCCTTGATGTTCTCCTTTCCCAATTTTGAACTAGTCTGTTTTTTCCATGTCTAGTTCTAATTGCTGTTTCTTGGCCTGTATAAGGGAGGGGGGGGCAGGCCAAGGTGGTCTGATAGTCGCATTTGTTGAAGAATTTTCCAGTTTGTAGTGATTAACACAAAGGCTTTCATGTAGTTAGTGAAACAGCGGTAGATGTTTTTTTTTCTGGAATTCCCTTACTTTTTCTATGATCCAATGTTGGGAATCTGATCTCTCGTTCCTCTGCCTTTTCTAAATCCAGCTTGTACATCTGGAAGTTCTTGATTACTAAAGCCTAGCCTGAAGGATTTTGTGCATTATCTTGCTAGCATGTGAAATGAGTGTAATTATATTAGTTTGAACATTTTTTGGCATAGGTCTTCTTTGGGATTGAAATGAAAACTGACTTTTTCCTAGTCCTATGGCCTCTGCTGAGTTTTCCAAATTTGGTGGCATATTGAGTGCCTCACTTTCACAGCATCATCTTATAAGATTTGAAATAGGTCAGCTGGAATTCCATCACCTCCACTGACTTTATTCTTAGTGATACTTCCTAAAGACCACTTGACTTCACATTCCAAGATATTTGTCTCTACGTGAATGACTACACCATCATGGTTATTTGAGTCATTAAGACCTTTTTTTAATACAGTTGCTTCTGTTTATTTTTGCCACCTCTCCTTTATTGTGCTCATCTTTGCATGAAATGTTCCCTTGATATCTCTAATTTTCTTGAAGAATCTGTAGTCTTTTCCATTCTCTTGTTTTCCTCTTTTTTTTGATCACTGAAGAAGGCGTTCTTATTCTTCTTGCTAATGTTTGGAATTCTGCCTTCAAATGGATATATTTTTCCTTTTCTCCCTTGCCTTTTTACTTCTCTTTTCTCAATTTGTAAGACCTCCTCAGACAATCATTTTGCCTTTTTGCATTTCTTTTTCCTAGGGATGATTTTGATTGCTGCCTCCTGTACAAAGTTATGAACCTCTGCCCATAGTTCTTCAGGCACTTAATCAGATCTGATCCCTTGAATTTACTTGTTACTTCCAAAGTATAATTGTAAGGAATTTGACTTAGGTCATACATGAATGGTCTAGTGGTTTTCCCTACTTTCTTCAATTCAAGCTGAATTTTGCAATAAAGAGTTGTTGATCTGAGCCACTTCAGGTCTTGCTATATAGAGCTTCTCCATCTCTGGCTGCAAATAATATACCCTTTTTTAAATTTCTTTATTTATCATCTGGTGATGTCCATGTGTAGAGTCATCTGTTGCACTGCTGATAAGAGGATGTTTTCTATGGCCAGTGTATTGTCTTGCCAAAGCTCTGTTTACTTTTGCCCTGCTTCATTTTGTACTTCAAGGCCAAACTTGTCTGTTTCTCCAGTTATCTCTTAACTTCTTACTTTGCATTCATTAGGAGAACCACATATGTATGCATATGTATATTTTATAGAAAAATATTTATACAAATGATACTATGTCTAAAGAAATAGATATGCTCAGGTATATGATTAATGTCAAATAAGTATTTGCATAAGGGAGATTTTAAGGACATTATATTAGAATATTTAATAGTAGAGCATATTTAATCACTACAAGTATGTAAATTGGTCATAAAAACCAATCAGTTACAAATGTTTTCTAACTTTTTATTAGCAATATATAGCTAAAGTCCAGGTGAGAGTGTGTCCTATGCTTTTTCATTCTATAAACTGAAATTTGGAGTCATTTAAGCCATCATTCCTCAATTTACTTGCTGTGTGTACTTGCATAAATTCACTTAACTATTCTGTGCCTCAGATTTATTCTCTGTGCTATGAAGATAAGCTCTGAGGCTCTGAGGCTGAAGATAAGTTCTTGAGGCTCAAATGAGTTAATGTACTTAAGACATATGAAAGATGTTAAATAGGGATGCTTGTTGTTATTGCATGCCTACAAGAGAAAGAAAGAAAATTCTACTAGCTTTATTTATATCCCTTTTATTATAGTAATGCTGCTGCTGCTGCTAAGTCACTTCAGTCGTGTCCGACTCTGTGCGACCCCATAGACGGCAGCCCATTGGGCTCTGCCATCCCTGGGATTCGCCAGGCAAGAACACTGGAGTGGGTTGCCATTTCCTTCTCCAATGCATGAAAGTGAAAAGTGAAAGAGAAGTCGCTCAACCGTGTCTGACTCAGCGACCCCATGGACTGCAGCCTACCAGGCTCCTCCGTCCATGGGAGTTTCCAGGCAAGAGTACTGAAGTGGGATGCCCTTGCCTTCTCCGATCATAGTACTAGAATATATATTTGAAATCATATTCATTTTTTCAGGAATATATAAAGGAGCATTGTGTCTTTTGATGAATAACTAGAAAGAAGAGACTAATGTTGAGGTAGAATGCTTTTAATAGTCAGAATAAGGAGACAGTTTTACCCTTCGCCAATGATATTCTTTATAGTAGACACCACTTTTTACATTTATTTCTTTCACATCTAAATTCATTTTAAAATCATATATATATGGTTAAATTATATATTCATAAAATTATTTTATTATTGAATACCAAAAGTGATAAGTGTAAATCACATACTACAATTAAGTTTAAAATTAACACTGATATACCAGTTACACAGATAAACACATCAAAATGTACATTTGGACTACTGTGTCTTTGAAATCACATATACGCTTTTCATAGTGGTGGTGGTTTAGTCATTGAGTCATTGGACAAACTCTTGTGACCCCATTGACTGTAGTCTGCCAGGCTCCTCTATTCATGAGATTCTCTAGGCAAGAATACTGGAGTGAGTTGCCATTTCCTTCTCCAGGGTATCTTACCCACCCAGTGCTTACTAGAAAGCAACTGATGTATCCTATATGCTGTCTACCACTCCTTTGTTTTTTCTAAATTTTTCTCCCACCGTCCTCCTGGCTTTTTTTTTTTTTCCTCTTTCTCACATATACACACACACATGCTGGTTGGTTTTATATGATTTTTAAATCATACATGGAATTATACTTTCTACATATTTGAGGAACTTTATTTTTTGCTCTATAGTGTATATGTGAAATTCATATATGTAGTTTCAAATCAGGTGTTTTATTTTCATTATTGCATGCTATAATATTCATAAGACTTTATCTCTTTTTAAAGATGCTTTACTATTTTTACTATATAACATTGCTCATGTAGCATTATTATGTATGCTATCTAGTACACTTGTATGAGAGTATCATACCCTATACACATGTACAGAGTAGTGTTTTTCAGTCTGAGTCCCAGCACTGCAGAGGGTCATAAAGTTGGTATAGAGGATTATATTCTACACTGGTGAATGTAATGAGGTGTATTAGAAAGGAACAGAAAAAAGTAAACAGAATCCATTAATTTCATTGTTCATCTCATATTGTTGTGGTAAATATTGCTTCATTAGACTTTTGTTTATACATACAAATATTGTGGGAAATATTTTTATTTGTTTTTATATACATGAACACAAATTCTTATGAGCATGCATTGTTTATAATGTTACAATATTAAATAAATTTCCTACTAAAATTCACCATAAATTTTGAAAAAGAAAGAAAACACAAAAACAAAACAATTCTAGTATATATACCCAGAAGTGGAATTGCTGAATAATAGAATATACATATTTTTAAATTTACTGTAAAAGACTATATTGTCATCTAAAAACTGGCATAAATTATTTATAACATACACTATCATAAATTTGCATTTATAACAGAGATATAGAGTTTTGGTTGTGTTAAATTCTTGACAATGATTGATACTCTCAGACTTAACATTTTCTCTATCTCCCATTGATAAAAATTTTATCAGCTATTTTGATTTTGTTTATATAAAATGATGATAAGCATCTCTTTGTATACCCATTAGCTCTTCAAGTTTCTTCTTGAATTATGTGTTTAAGGTTTTTTTTAACATACAATTATTTGTTTGCCTTATTCTTAGTTATTTGCAGGCATCCAAAGCCTTTGACTGTGTGGATCACAATAAACTGTGGAGAATTCTGAGAGAGATGGGAATACCAGGCCACCTGACTTGCCACTTGAGAAGTCTGTATGCAGGTCAGGAAGCAACAGTTAGAACTGGACATGGAACAACAGACTGGTTCCAATTAGAAAAAGGAGTATGTCAAGGCTGTATATTGTCACCCTGCTTATTTAACCTATATGCAGAGTACATCATGAGAAATGCTGGACTGGAAGAAACACAAGCTGGAATCAAGATTGCC
>SJYV01039751.1:0-10539 GCA_006410875.1 Neotragus pygmaeus | reverse complement strand
GAAATCCCAGGGCTGATCTCCTTCAGAATGGACTGGTTGGATCTCCTTGCAGTCCAAGGGACTCTCAAGAGTCTTCTCCAACACCACAGTTCAAAAGTATCAATTCATCAGCGCTCAGCCTTCTTCACAGTCCAACACTCATATCCATACATGGAAATGCAAATACAAATCACTAAGATACCATTATGCCCCAATTAGGATGTCCAAAATTAAGATTTACTATCAAATGTTGGTGAGCATCTGGGACAACTGATGCTGTTGTGCATCGCTGATGGGAGTGCAAACTAGCACACCCACTTTGGAAGCACTTTGACAGCTTAAATGTCAAAGATACACTTACAACTTGGCCGTTCTCCCTCTAGGCATGTATTCAAGAGAAAGCAAGCCTTACCAAGACTGGAGTATAAATGTTCATAGCANATGGGAGTGCAGACTAGCACACCCACTTTGGAAGCACTTTGACAGCTTAAATGTCAAAGATACACTTACAACTTGGCCATTCTCCCTCTAGGCATGTATTCAAGAGAAAGCAAGCCTTACCAAGACTGGAGTATAAATGTTCATAGCAGCTTTATTCATAATAGGCAAAACCTGGACCGATGCAGGTATATTTCAACAGGTGAAAATATACACGCCCTGGACTATGTCCACATGAGGATTACTGCTCAGAGATAAGCAGGATGCATACCCAACATGGATGTGTCTCAAAATAACCGTGTTGAGTAAAACAAGCCAGACAAGATTTATCTCATTGTATGATTCCTTTTTTGTAATAATTATAAAGTGCAAGTTAATGTATAGTAGCAAAAAGTAGATCAATGGTTGCCTGGGGATAGGAGAGGGTGGAGGGACAGATGACAGAAGGGTATAAGGAACTTTTGCGAACAACAGATATGTTTATTATCTTGACTCGGGTGATGGTTTCTCTGTACATGCAATGTCAACATTTTCCAAAGTGTATACTTTAAACATGTGTCCTTTGTTACTGAAACGTCGTTAAAATGGTTAAAAAGTTACAGTTACGAGACCACCCTGGTAGTCCAGNCCATAAATGCTATTTTACAACTAAAGGGAAGCAGACAGTAGAAATACATACCTTTAGATCTGTGATAGGAAACATGCAAGATGAATTTGGACTATTTTGTTCAAAAGCAAAGACAATGGGATTGTATTAAAATGATACATGAGTCACATTAAAGGGGTTCCTAGTAGCAAATAGGGACAGGTTTCAACATTAAAGAAAATAAAACCTACACTAGAAAGAAAATAAACATACATATTAAATTTATGAGTTCTTAAAAAATAGGAAAACTATCATGAAGCTCTTCACATTTGAATTTGTTTAAAAACCAATTTGTTATTCTTAAAAATGCTAAACAAAGAGAAGGCATCAACCATACATGTAGCCATTTCTATTGCTGTTCATTTGCTAGGTCATGTTCAACCCTGCAACGCCCATTAACTGCAGCACCCAGGCTTCCCTGTCTTTCACCCTTTCCCGGAGTTTACTCAAGCTCATATCCAGTGAGTCGGTGATGCCATCCAACCACCTCATGCTCCGTCACCTCCTTTTCCTCTTGCCTTCAATCTTGCCCAGCATTAGGATCTTTTCCAGTGAGTCTTCTGTTTACATTATGTGGCCAAAGCATCGAAACTTCAGCTTCAACATTAATCCTTCCAATGACTATTCAGGATTGATTTCCTTTAGGACTGACTGGTTTAATTTCCTTTCTGTCCTAGGGAGTCTCAAGAGTCTTCTCCAATACCACAATTCAAAAAAAAATCAATTCTTTGGTGCTCTACCTTCGCTATGGTCCAACTCTCAAATCTGTACATGACTACTGGAAAAACTATAGCTTTGACTATATGGACCTTTGTTGGCAAAATGATGTCTTTGCTTTTTAATATGCTGTCTAGGTTTGTCATAGTTTTCCTTCCAGGCAGCAAGTTTGTTTTAATTTCATGGCTGAAGTCACCATCCACAGAAATTTTGGAGCCCAAGAAAATAAAATCTGTCACTTTTTCCACATTTTCCCCATCTGTTTGCCATGAAGTGATGGGACCAGATGCCATGATCTTCATTTTTTGAATGTTGACTTTTAAACAAGCTTTTTCACTCTCCTATTTCACCTTTAAGAGGCTCCTTATTTCATCTTTGGTTTCTGCCATTAAAGTGGTATAATCTGCGTATCTGAGGTTGATATTTCTCCCAACAATCTGATTCCACCTTGTGATTCATCCAGGCTGATNACAAGCTTTTTCACTCTCCTATTTCACCTTTAAGAGGCTCCTTATTTCATCTTTGGTTTCTGCCATTAAAGTGGTATAATCTGCATATCTGAGGTTGATATTTCTCCCAACAATCTGATTCCACCTTGTGATTCATCCAGGCTGATATTTCACATGAAGTACTCTGCATATAAGTTAAATAAGCAGAGTGACAATGTACAGCCTTGACATACTCCTTCCCCAATTTTGAACCAGTCCACCATTTCATGTCCAGTTCTAACTTGCTCCTTGTCTTGAATACAGGATTCTCAGGAGACAAGTAAGGTGGTTTGGCATATCACCTATTTAAGAACTTTCCAGTTTGTTGTGATCCACACAGTTGAATGTTTTAGCATAATCAATGAAGCAGAAGCAGATGGTTTTGTTTTTCTTTTCAGAATTCCCTTGCTTTTTCTATGATCCAGCAGATGTTGGCAATTTCATCTCTGGTTCCTGGTTTCTATGCCTGTTCTAAATCCAGCTTGTTCTCAGTTATGTAAGTTCTTGGTTCACATACGGCTGAAGGCTAGCTTGAAGGATTTTGAGAATAATCTTGTAGCATGTGAAATGAGTGCAATTGTATAGTAGTTGAACACTCTTTGGCATTACCTTCCTTTGGGAATTAAAGGAAAGATGATCTTTCCAGTCCCATGTCCACTGCTGAATTTTCCAAATTTCCTTACATATTGAGTACAACAGTTTAACAGCATCATCTTTTAGGATTTTAAATAGCTCAGCTGGAATTATATCACCTCCACTAGCTCTGTTCATATTAATACTTCCTAAATCTCACTTAACTTCACACTCCAGGATGTCTAGCTCTATCTGGGTGAATGATCACACCATTGTGGTTATCCAGGTTATTCAGTCAGTTCAGTTCAGTCGCTCAGTTGTGTCCACTTCTTTGCAATCACATGGACTGCATGCAGCACATCAGGCTTCCTTGTCCATCAACTCCCTGAGCTTGCTCAAACTCATGTCCATTGAGTTGGTGATGCCATCCAACCATCTCATACTCTGTTGTCCCCTTCTCCTCTCACCTTCAATCTTTGCCAGGATCAGGGTCTTTTCAAATGAGTCAGTTCTCTGCATCAAGTAGCCAAAGTATTGGAGTTTCAGCTTTACCATCAGTCCTTCCAATGAATATTCAGGACTGATCTCCTTTAGGATGGGCTGGTTGGATCTCCTTGCAGTCCAAGGGACTCTCAAGAGTCTTCTCCAACACCACAGTTCAAAAGTATCAATTCTTTAGCACTCAGTGTTCTTTATGGTCCAACTCTTACATCCATACATGACCACTGGAAAAACCATAGCTTTGACTACATTTGTCAGCAAAGTAATGTGTCTGTTTTTACTATGCTGTCTGGATTTTTCATAGCTTTTTTTCCAAGGAGCAAGTGTCTTTTAATTTCATCGCTGCAGTCACCATCTGCAGTGATTTATTAACACTTTTTTAAAGATATATATTTATTTTTTAGTCGAAGGATAATTGCTTAACAGAATTTTTCTGTTTTCTGTCAAACATCAACATGAATCTGCAATAGATGTACATATGTCCCCTCCCTGTTGAACCTCCCTTCCATCTCCCTTACCATCCCACCCCTCTAGGTTGATGAGTGAAGTCGCTCAGTCGTATCCAACTCTTTGCGATCCCATGACTGTAGTCTACCAGGCTTCTCTGTCCATGGAATTTTCCAAGCAAGAGTACTGGAGTGGGTTGCTGTTTCCTTCTCCAGGGGATCTTCCTGACCCAGGGATTGAACTCAGGTCTCCTGCATTGCAGGCAGATGCTTTACCCTCTGAGCCACCAGGGGGAGAGCCTCTATTTGTATTCCCTGAGTCATTCAACAAATTCCTATTGGCTATCCATTTTGCATCAACCCTGGGATTTCTTTGGAAGGAATGATGCTAAAGCTGAAACTCCATTACTTTGACCACTTCATGCAAAGAGTTGACTCATTGGAAAAGACTCTGATGCTGGGAGGGATTGGGGGCAGGAGGAGAAGGGGATGACCGAGGATGAGATGGCTGGATGGCATCACAGACTCGATGGACATGAGTCTGCGTGAACTCCGAGAGATGGTGATGAACAGGGAGGCCCGGCGTGCTGCAATTCATGGCGTCGCAAGGAGTCGGACACGACTGAGCGACTGAACTGAACTGAACTGAACTGAATGTAAGTTTCCATATTACTCACTCCATACATCTTATCCCCTCTTTTCCCCCTCCATGTCCATTAATCTGGTCTCTATATCTGTTTCTCCATTGCTGCCCTGCAAACAAATACATTGTTAAAATCTTTCTAAATTCCATATATTTGCATTAGTATTTGATATTTATCTTTCACTTTTTGACTCACTTCACTCTGTATAAAAGGTTCTAGATTCATCCACTTCATTAGAACAGACTCAAATGCATTCCCCTTTATGGCTGAGTAATATTCCATTGCATATATGTACCAGCTTTTTTATCCATCCATATTTTGATGGATATCTAAGTTGATTCCATTTTCTAGTTATTTTAAATAGTGCTGAAATGAACATTGTGGAGCATGTGTCTTTTTTAATTTTGGTTTTCTCAGGGTATATGTCTAGGAGTGGGATTGCTGAGTCATATGGTGGTTTTATTCTTAGTTTTTAGGGAATCTCCATACCATCTTCCATAATCGCTGTATCAATTTACTTTCCCACCAACAGTGCAAGAGGATTCCTTTTTCTCCACACCCTCTACAGCATTTATTGTTTGTAGACTTTTCGGTGATGGCCACTCTGACCAGTGTGAGGTGATACCTCATTGTAGTATTGATTTGCATTTCTCTAATAATAAGCAATATTAAGAATCTTTTCATGTGTTTATTTGCCATCTGTATGTCTTCTTTGTAAAAATGTCTATTTAGATCTTTTCCTCACTTTTTGATTAGGTTTGCTTTTCTGACATTGAGTTGTATGAGCTGCTTGTATGTTTTAGGAGTTAATCTGTTTTAACATAAATTTATTTTAATTGGAGGTTAATTACTTTAAAATATTGTATTGGTTTTGCCATACATCAACATGAATCCACCACAGGTATACACGTGTTCTCCATCCTGAACCCCCCTTTCTCCTTCCTCTCTGTACTATCCCTGTGGGTCATCCCAGTGCACCAGCCCCAAACACCCAGTATCATGCATTGAACTTGGACTGGCAATTCATTTCATATATGATATTATACATGTTTCAATGCCATTCTCCCAAATCATCCCACCCTTTCCCTCTCCCACGAGTCTAAAAGACGTCTATACATCTGTGTCTCTTTGGCTATCTCGCATACAGGGTTATCATTTGCCAGTTGTTTCATTTGCTTTTATTTTCTCCCATTCTGAGGGTTGTCTTTTCACCTTGTTTATCATTTCCTTTGCTGTGCAAAAGCTTTTGAGTTTAAATAGGTCCCACATGTTTATTTTTGTTTTTATTTTCATTACTCTAGGAGGTGGGCCATAGAAGATCTTGCTTTGATTTAGGTTATCAAGTGTTCTGCCTATGTTTCCTTCTTTTATAGTTTCTGGTCTTACATTTAAGTCATTAATCCATGAGGCAAAGAGAGGCTCTTCAATAAGTGGTGCTGAGAAAACTGGGCAGCTACAGGTAAAAGAATGAAATTAGAACACTTCCCAACATGCATGAAATATTCTCTTAGTATCCCTAATTTTCTTGAAGAGATCTCTAGTCTTTCCCATTCTATTGTTTTCCTCTGTTTCTTTGCATTGTTCACTTAAGAAGGCTTTCTTATCTTTCCTTGCTATTCTCTGGAACTCTGTATTCAGTTTGGTTTATCTTTTCCTTTCTGCTTTGCCTTTCACTCCTCTTTTCTCAGCTATTTGTAGGGCCTCCTCAGACAACAATTTTTCCTTCTTCCATTTCTTTTTCTTAGGGATGCTTTTAATCACCACCTCCTATGCAGTGTAATGAACTTCCGCCCATGTTGTTTAGGCACTCTGTCTACCAGATCTAATACTTTGAATCTATTTGTCACCTCCACTGTATAATCATAACGGTCATACCTGAATGGCCTAGTGGTTTTCCCTGCTTCAATTTAAGCCGTTTCTGAGGTGAGGTGAAGTCACTCAGTTGTGTCCAACTCTTTGCAACCCTGTGGACTGGAACCTACTAGGCTTCTCTGTCCATGGGATTCTCCAGGCAAGAATACTGGAGTGGATTGCCATTTCCTTCTCCAGGGGAACTTCCCGACCCAGGGATCGAACCCGGGTCTCCCACATTGGAGGCAGACGTTTTATCCTCTGAGCCACCAGGGGAGCCCATTTCTACTAGATCTATAAATTTTAATAATCTAATTATTGATGAGATACATTATTTTCTAGGGAAGTATTCCAGAAAGTAGTGCAAAAGAACTAACAAAGTTGAATATCAACTTAACCCCTGATAAGACAGTAAATTGAGGCTTTGATCTTAAATGACTGCCAATATCTTTATACAGAAGACTACTGGAAATTTTATTATCAAAGAAAGAGACTGACCACATTGATATTGATAAATCTTAACATTATTGAATGAGAGATAATCTGGATCACATTTCAAGTGATATTCTAACATATAAACTGCATCAACTATGAATACATGGTGTTCTTCCAAAAAACTGAACCTGAATTCCATCTATCTAAAAATGTCCCTGAAATATAAAACATAGAAATGGCACCTCATGGGTGCAGTTTTCAAATCTCTAATATAGAAAAATTTACCACACAAATTACTCAAAGTTTTCATTCTTTTTTAAAGGAGGTAAAAACTATAGGTTAAATAGACTTATTAACTCACATGCAAATTGTGAATCTTGTTTTTATTCTAAATTGAGCAGATCAACTGTAAAAATATAATAAAATAAGAGAAATTTGAACAATAGCTGAATATTTGATAACTAGTTGATTATTGTTAACTTTTAGTTGTCATAATGTAATATTTTTATGTTTAAAAAAAAGTATGCTGATCTTTTAGATATAAATACTGAAGTGTTAACATATTAGAAGTTATAATGTATATTTTTGTTTTTAAATAATTTCTATGTGTTAGGTTAAGGAGGGAGTGGTTGGGTGTATATAGAAAAAAATTAAATTGACCATGAATTATTAACCGTTAAAGCTCAGAAATGGGTACATAGGGATTCACCACTTCTCTCTTTATTATGTATTTGAAATTTCCCTTAATGAAAATTAAAATTCAAAAGAAGAAAGAAAATCTAACAATATTTTTGCATTTTGTGTTAATATTAAATTATTCATGAGTTGAATAAATGTAACTAAGTGAAATGGCAAATATTAATATAAAAATGTGTGACATTCTTATATTAAGGAAATTTCGTAGTCAAACATGATTACAACAAACAAATAGAAAAACTAATATTTAATAAATTAAAATTTCAATCATAATAGTTAGGAAAATAATAAAAGAATGAACTCAAACAGTGTGACGAATAATGAGAGTAAATACTAAGTATAAATTAAAGAGATGAAAACAGTCAGGAGCATGTAAATATAAGCATCTCAGTAGATGACTACAATTTCTTGGCAAATTAGGAATAGAGGAACATTTCTGTAGTATAAACTGAATCTACCAAAATCCTTAATCTTGATTTGAAGCATCATAAATGGTCCCTTTAAAATCAAGAACTAAGTGAGCATACTTAATATCACTGTTTCCAGACAATATTGAGCAGGAAGGTCATAGCTATGCCCATAATAAAACCAAATAAATAATTAAAACTAATAAGTATTTGAAAAGAAGAACCTATACTCTCATCATTTACAGATAATATTTACAGAAAATCCAACATTGAATACAGAAAAATATTTGAATTAATGAGTTTAGAAAGATATCTAGATATAAAATCAATATGGAAGAAATGTGCTTACTGAATTTCATTTCTTCTAACTATGGGGTTTATAGGTTTGTACAGTGATCTGGAAATGAAAATGAGGTTTACTTTTATATGCTATATNCAGGTGCACACAAGCTCCCAATCCCGAGTCCCCCTCCCACCTCCCACCCCACAACGTCTCTCTAGATCATCCCCGTACACCAGCCCCAAGCGTCCTGCATTCTGTATCAAACATAGACTGGTGATTCGTTTCTTACATAATAGTATATATTCTTCAACGCCATTCTCGCAGACTATTATAATAGCTTTGCTCAGTCTGCACGAGGTCAGACATTGAAGCTGAGCTTGCTTTATATTGAACACAGTTCTCACTATCTAGCCTTTAGAATCGTGTGGGGAGCTTTCAAAACTTCTGATACATGGGGGTCACCTCCAGAAATGCTGATTTAATTGGTCTGTGTAATAGCTACCAGATTTTCAAAATTTTCAGTTAAATTGAGAGCTACTTTAAGAGTGGAAAAGAAAATTATTTAAATACCTCACTCTCATCCCAGGATTTGTGACTCAGGTCATTGGCCTTCAAACTAAGCTTCAAGGAGTTCATGTATTAATGACTCAATTTGCCTGAGTTGTTCGGGCTCCAGCTTGATTTTTGGCATATTTTAACTAAGGCATTGAAGCTTACATGTTCCTTAGTACAGCGTTTCCCTCAAAACTCTTCATGGTATTTGTGAAAAATACAAATTGTTAGACTATTTCCCACACTCTGGAGAATAAAGAGATTTGGACAGTAAAAAAAAAAAAAAAGCCCAAATTATTCTTCTAATCAAGTAAATTAATCGAGATGCTGCATAAATGAAGCCATTGACTTTATTAAAGTGTATTTTATATTTTATCATTTTTATCTACTCTACTGATAAAAGACCAAGATAAAACTTTTGTTTTTTATGATTAGGAAATGTTTATTTACTTCAAAAAGTACATAAGGACATAGAAGCATCCCTGACCTGGTGATATCCTGGCTAAGGTTTGAATAGTCTGAACTCACTACAAATTGCTTCATCTAGACCAAAGCATGGAAAAAAAGATACGGCATCACTTTGTGGTTTTGGTAAACAATGGCTTTAAATATTTCAGAATAATTATAACCTTAGCAATAAGGAGCATCAGACAACAGTGACCTACTTAAAAATTTTAAGAGTTTAAGTTTGTCTGGCTTTGACTACAAGAGAAAAGGCAACTGCTGATCAAGAGATTATTTCAGCTCTCCTGATAGGAATTTCAGTTACACTGAATTATTTTCAGTCAACACAGCTGATAGGCAGTTTGGGGGGACAGTATTGTGAAATTCAATAATTTATAAGCAAATGTAAGTGAGTTCACATTTCAAAACTTTGAGTTTGATAATACATACATGTTAGTCCCTCAGTCATGTGCAACTCTGCAACCCCATAGACTGTAGCCCTCGAGGCTCCTCTATCCATGGGATTTCCCAGGTAAGAATAGTGGAGTGGGTAAGGGTAACTGTTCCCTTCTCCAGGGGATCTTCTCAGCCCAGGGACTGAACCTGGGTCTCCTGCATTGCAGGAAGAGTCTTTACCTTCTGAGCCATCAGGGGAAAATGCTTCATTTTAATTGGATTTTGTGATATCTTTTGTGCTATAGAAATGTCTACATGAAGATTTTAGCTGAAATATTAATATAAACTTCATATTATGTGAAAACACCTGACAACAATCTTTAGAGCAATCTTTAAACACATTTAAACTAAAAGATGTAGTAAGTTTCAGTTATAAACAATTACTGTAGTATGGGTGAACATAGGTCTTGAACTGTGCAATATCTCTGGTCTCTTTGAAATAGCTTGTATATCGAAAATAGATGAAAAATAGTATTGAAATATGTACATTGCCATGTGTAAAATAGATTTGGAAGTTGCTGTATAACACAGGAAGTTCAGTCTAGTGTTCTGTGATGACCCAGAGGGGTGAGATGGGGGCAAGCTTGTGGAGGAGGCTTAACATGGAGGTGATATATGTATATTTATGGCTGATTCACATTGTTGTATGGCAGAAACCAACACAACGTTGTGAAACAATTATTCTTCAATTATTATAAAAAAGAAATAGGTGCTTTAAATAGGGTAAAAATAACATCAGAGGTCTTCAAGATTAATATGACTGTTTCAGAGATAAATGTCTATGTATTAGGTAATGTGAGGACCACTCATTCTGATAAAATGTTTCCTTAAGACACATTATGAAACAAGTCTAAAGTTCTCATGAAATTTAGAAATTATTCATGAAACTGTTAATGGCTCCAATAGGAATTAAATGCGTTGGGCAGGGAAGAATTAATCAACTAGAACAAAATAGATATTTTTTTCTAAACTTTTAAACCGAC
>SJYV01039747.1:0-13970 GCA_006410875.1 Neotragus pygmaeus | reverse complement strand
AGGAGCAGTCTAGTCAGGAGCGTACCCCCAGCGGATGAGCAAAGGCGGGAGGGGCATCCCGAGCTCAGAGGTCTTCACCTAGAAGGGAGCGTGACCTCACTGATAACGCAGCCCTGGGGACCTGCATCCGGAGGACGAGGCCCCCTCGCTAGTTCTGGAAACCAGGGGCGCTAATGAGCCGAGAGCTGTGGGAAACTAAAGCTCCTCTCTTAAGGCTCACGTGTGAGTTGACTCGCCCCAACCTGCAGCACAGAGCATCCGACTGCAAAGCGCCCGGCGCGGGACTCAGCCCTCCACGGCCACGTGGGACACCCAGGGCCGCGCGGCTGCCCCGCCGAGGCGACCGCCGCGCATCCCCGGGGCAGACCGGCCCGGCCAGACTCCAGCTGCAGCCCGTCCACCTCCAAACCTCATCCGCCCCAGCCCTGCCAGCGCCCCAGCCCCTGGGCAAGGCAGAAAAGCCCTGGCCTTCCCGCCAGTGCCACCGCTCCCTGGCAGTCTGGGAACAGACGCACCTGCAAAACGACAAGCTTCCAAGACCAACAGGAGTAACCACTGCTCCCCTGAGTTCAGAGACACAGTATACCAAGCAAGCGAAGGGAGAGGCCAGAGGAACAGATTCTTAAAAAAAAAAGAACAAGATAAAATCCTCATATTAAAAGCTCTAAAGAAAAAGAGATAAGTAATTTACCTGATAAAGAGTTCAAAGCACAAAAATCATCACTAACCTTAGGGGAAGAACAGAGACACAGTGAGAACTTCATCAAAGACGTAATAAGTCATGGGGATGTAATGGCGAACACAGGAAATATAATTAATTCTAAACATAGGTACACCTATGGCTGACTCAAGTTGAGGTTTGACAGAAAACAACAAAACTCTGTAAAGGAATTACCCTTCAATTTAAAATTTTATTAAAATAAAAAATAGCATGTGGCATAAACCTATAAAATTTTGTTTTCTATGTTTTATACTTGAAACTA
This sequence comes from Neotragus pygmaeus, assembly GCA_006410875.1. Lineage (NCBI taxonomy): Eukaryota > Metazoa > Chordata > Mammalia > Artiodactyla > Bovidae > Neotragus > Neotragus pygmaeus. The sequence goes on along the minus strand of SJYV01039747.1, from coordinate 12,987 downwards.
TTATGATATTGTAAGTCAACTATACTTCAATTAAAAAGGGGGAAAGGAGAATTACAGAGCCTCTGCAAACATTTGATTTTAACAGTTGGACATAAATCTTCCCAGAAAACAGAAATCAAAATTTTAAACACCACCATCAAGAAAGCTAGAATATTACTTTGGCAATCCATTCTGCTCTTAGAAATCCTTGACTATATACTTTTTTAAAAGAACAAAGAGTTATCTTTAAGAGGTTCCATTAAAAATTGATTTCTTACTGTAGTTGGTAGAAAAAAATTATAAAAAGTCTGTATTTTAGAAATTAGAATCCAAATCTGAATGTACAAATGATAAAAGTCAAGATTCTTCTAGCACTTATTTTGTAACTTCAATTTATGAAAATCCNGTTGGTAGAAAAAAATTATAAAAAGTCTGTATTTTAGAAATTAGAATCCAAATCTGAATGTACAAATGATAAAAGTCAAGATTCTTCTAGCACTTATTTTGTAACTTCAATTTATGAAAATCCAGCAGCGTTCTGTTTAAATCACAGGCTTCACAATGGCCAAATTGAATTCTGATAGCTTACCATTATAGGATCACTCGGTCAGCTGATTGTTACAGATTATTGCCTCAGCAGCTGTGGGGTTCTATCAGGGCACCATGGGAAGCTTAAAATTTAAGGCCTATTTAGTTGCACCCTTGTGTGATATAAATGACTATCTTAATATTTAACTTCACCTCAGTTGGGATAGAAAAGATGTATCCCTGTGTACACTGTGCAAGCAGAAGACAGATGCATTCTGTGGTTTTCATTTTTCACCTCTGTTCTTTGAAGCACTCTGTCTTACAACAATAAGCTTTCTTTTTCTTTTTTTCTTTGTTTTGGGACTCTGTATTCACATTGAATAAAAGCTTACTGGAAAACATTAATAACCTCAGTTGAGCATTATTTTTGCTTGTAGATGCAATGCACATTTGTGTATCTGAAGAATCTCTAGGGTTCAAGTTTCTGCCATTTCTAATTATTATCTTAGGGGTACAGGTGAGACAAGTTTATGATGCTGGAATTTGGTTTTCAATTAGATTTCAATCTTATTCANAGTTGGATGTCTTTAAGTATGCCCTGGTCTGTACTGGTGTTCTTCATTTTTCAATGCCACAGTTTTCCAGGGAGTATTCCCCTAAGGCATTGTCAGAACTTCCAGCCTTGGCCCCTACTGTAACAGAGTTTTAGAAATGAGCTTACAGTTATGCAGTCCTGATTCATGCAAGACCTTTTTGGAAATTGCTCATCCCACCTTCCTTCCATCACCAATTCCTCAGTATAATCCATGCAAAATGAAGGAAGAAGAGATGACACCCTGGGAAAAATAGAATTAAGATAAACCAGTTGAAATCTTACAAGAAACAACATTTATATCATAATTGAAATCTAAAAAACTTTTTTTTTTTATTTCAAAATTTTGCAAGAGACTAGCAAAGGAAAATACTTAGTACCTTTCTCCATGGGCCACTTTCCTGTTGATGTGAGGCTATTGTCTATGCCGTATTATGCTGCCCGCATGTGCAAGGGGACAGGAGAGTGCAGAAAAACTTTCATACACAATTAGGATGATGACACTTCACCTGGCCGTTCCGGTGTCGTGAAACCTACAGTTACCGCAGGTCTACCACCAGCTGTGGATCAACGTGCACCACACTGTCAAACAAGGAATCCAGAAGTAAGGATTGTGTTAAATTCTTTTTAACTTCATTTTCCCTATCAGAGAATGAGATCAATAACAAAAAGGTTAATATTAATGTTTGGGATTTCCCTGGTGATCCAGAGGTTAGGCATCTGTCTTGCAATGCAGGGGACTGGATTCGATCCCTGGTTGGGGAACTGAGATCACATATACTAGAGCTCCTGAAGCCCATGCAGCCACAACGAGAGTGCATGTGCCACAGTGAAAGATCCTAGCTGCATGCCACAACTAGGATGACACAGCCAAAGAAATANACCCCTACTGCTTAACCAGAGCTTCAGAGAGGTTGGACTTTCTTTTTGGGAGTCGAGGATGGTGGGTCAACATCTGGTAGATTTCACATGCTTGAGTGTTTGTAGGTGTGTTGACTTGAATGGATTTCTTTCTTTCCTAGTGGTTCTGTTATCAAGGGCCTGGCATATGGATATGTGTGTGTGTGTGTGTCTTGTTGGACCACTAAACTTGACTTAAACTAAGTATAATGAAACCTCTGCTTAAGTGGGAACTAGTTCAGTCTGCCTTTCAAATCCTGAAAAATTAACAGTTAATCAGTTCAGTTCAGTTACTCAGTTGTGTTCGACTCTTTGCAAAGCCATGAACTGCAGCACACCAAGCCTCCCTGTCCATCACCAACTCCTGGAGTATACTCAAACTCATGTCCATTGAGTCAGTGATGTCATCCAACATCTCATCATCTGTTGTCCCCTTCTCCTCCGGCCCTCAATCTATCCCAGCATCAGGGTCTTTTCAAATGAGTCAGCTCTTCATCAGGTAGCCAAAGTATTGGAGTTTGAGCTTTAGCATCAGTCCTTCCAATGAATATTTAGGACTGATTTCCTTCACGATGGACTGGCTGAATCTCCTTGCTGTCTAAGGGACTCTCAAGAGTCTTCTCCAACACCACAGTTCAAAAGCATCAATTCTTCGGCACTCAGCTTTCTTTATAGTCCAACTCTCACATCCATACATGACTACTGGAAAAACCATAGCCTTGACTAGATGGACCTTTGTTGGTAAAATAATGTCTCTGATTTTTAATATGCTGTCTAGGTTGGTCATAACTTTTCTTCCAGGGAGCAAGTGTCTTTTAATTTCATGGCTGTAGTCACCATCTGCAGTGATTTTAGAGCCCCCCAAAATAAAGTCTGTCACTGTTTCCACTGTTTCCCCATCTATTTGCCATGAAGTGATGGGATCAGATGCCATGATCTTAGTTTTATAATTGTTGAATTTTAAGTCAACTTTTTCACTCTCCTCTTTCATTTTCATCAAGAGGCTCTTTAGTTCTTCTTCCCTTTCTGCCGGAAGTGTGGTGTCATCTGCATATCTAAGGTTATTGATATTTCTCCTGGCAATCTTGATCCCAGCCTGTGCTTCATCCAGTCCAGCATTTCTCATAATGTACTCTTCATATACGTTAAATAAGCAGGGTGACAATATACAGCCTTGACGTACTCCTTTCCCAATTTGGAACCAGTCTGTTGTTCCATGTCCAGTTCTAACTGTTGCTTCTTGACCTGCATACAGATTTCTCAGGAGGCAGGTTGGGTGGTCTGGTGTTCCCATCTCTTTAAGGATTGTTCACAGTTTGTTGTGATCTACAGTAAATAGACATGCTTATTTGCATTAGTTCTATTGTTGCTTTCGTTCATTTTCACTGGTTCCCTTCTACTGTTGTCAGGGCCTTTGGGGCAAGCTCCAGACAGGTGTTGGTTTTTTTTTTTCCCCACTTCCATGTAATGAGATACTAGGCAGAGTAAATCATTTTGATGAAATAACAAGAGTAATCAGTTGTAATCTCTTAAAAAGTTACTTAAATGGTCATTATGCTAGGATTTTAATTTTATGACTAATCAAATTAAAGTTGCTCTTTGCGACCCCATGGACTGTAGCCCACCAGGCTCCTCTGTCCATGGGATTCTCCAGGCAAGAATATTGGAGTGGGTTGCCATTTCCTTCTCCAGGGGATCTTCCTGACCCAGGGATCGAACCCCAGTCTCCCACACTGCAAGCAGACACTTTGCCAAAGCCTCTGCATTCATTTTAAGGCTTCCATCCATTCTGCTGATTATATTGACTAATTTATTGAGCTAAACAGTCAGTTTGAATTATTTTTCCCCATAACATTTTCTGAAAGACAGGTTTTATTTTTTATTTATTTATTTATTTTTATTTTGACTTCTGTAGCTATTCAAGATAAAAGCCAAGAAATGGGTTTTGGCCAGGATAAAACAAAGTCCAATTTATACTCCTGTTTTGAGGTTTAATCCTTTGTACTGAAAGAAATTATTTGATTACAGGTATCATTCTATGAATTTTGAAATGGAGAATCATAAATACAGATACATTAATGGTAGTTCAAACAAAATTTTATTTGTTCAATAACAAAGTCTCAGCCTCGACAAGACAAGTGAAAGCAAAGTGCTAATTCATGAATATGTTAATTTTTTCCTGCTGTAGGCATTAATGATATTCATTTTATCTTTTCTGATGTATAATCAACTATTTATAAAAAGGTTAAATTTTGGTCAGGGAGGATATTCAGCAACTGACATACCATAAATGTGTGTATTTGGGATTCTTTATTTTCTTATTTTTCTGTTTCTTAGTGATCTCTATTCCATACACAGCCGTTGTTTAGCATTAAACTTCAAAATTTGATAAGGTGACATTTAGGTGAAGCTCTGGATTGAAATATTTGCTTGGTCAGATTTTCAAGGCATACTTTCTGACCTTGTGTCCAAGGTCACCTGGGGGTTCTTTTTCCCTTTTTTTTTTCTTTTTCTGAAGTATGGTTGATTTGCAATATTGAGTTGTTTTAGGTATACAGCAAAGTGATTCAGTTATACATATATATATGTATATAAATATTCTTTTTCAGGTTCTTTTTCATTATGGTTTATTACAAGATACTGAGTCTAGTTTCCTGGGATATCCAGTAGGTCTCTGTTATTTTATCTATTTTATGTATAGTAGTGTGTATCCTCAGGGATTCTTGACTTATAACCTGGACCTTGGTTTGGTTCTGCCTCCTAAGATATCATGCTTGGGGAGAGGGGATCTCCTTCTCATTCAGGTTCACAAACAACCACACTGAGATGTCCAGTATCATTCTGGAAGGTCAGGAAAGTTTACCCAGTCCCTGAAGATGATTTGGAAAGGTTGTGCTGGGTGGAGGTGAGATAAATGATAAACCTGAACAGCCCCCCTCTACTCCCCTGGAACTAAGTTGCTTGATTCCAGCCTGCAACTACTTCTTCGAGGCTTTCCATGGAGTTGGAAACTGAGGCCATGAAGACACTGAGGATGGCTCTAGGTTGTGTGCTAGGGACAGGAGACAGGCAACAGTGGCACTTTGGGAGAACTCAGCTGCACGGTTTTGCCTGTGGGGCTCTGTTGCTTCCAGGTCATTTTTATTAACCTAAATACCTCCCTGGAGGCCACAGACAGGCACTGAAGGAATGACCCTGTAATGTTCATAAAATGCCCTTCATGGTCTCCACCTGTGGGAATCTCCACATGGTGTGGTTCCTCATGAGGAACTTTCCAGCTTCTTTAAAACTGTTTTTAAAATCTAATGTTTAACCAAGGCTTTGTCTTGGATGAGAAGGCCCAAAGAGATACCATGTTTTCAGTACTTCTCACCTTTAATTTAACCCCTTCATCCCAGATGAGCCATTACGAGGTCCTTAGGACCACACCTGGCTATTGTCTTACAATTCAAGCCAACGTGTGATACTCTGAGAAGGTTATTTTATCTGAATGAAATCAGAAGTACCTTCAGTTCAGTTCAGTTCAGTTCCTCAGTCATGTTCGACTCTTTGCGACCCCATGAATCGCAGCACACCAGGCTTCCCTGTCCATCACCAACTCCCAGACTTCACTCAGACTCATGTCCATCGAGTCAGTGATGCCATCCAGCCATCTCATCCTCTGTCATCCTCTTCTCCTCCTGCCCGCAATCCCTCCCAGCATCAGAAGTACCTTAGGGGTATCCAATCCTAGGGCTTTATATGGTTATATAAATTTCAAGGGCATATAAGAAAGAAGGTCCAAGAATAATAAAGATTAGAGATGTTTCTCTAATTGACATTTGGGGCTATATTCAGTGTCTCTGAGGGCTTGACATGGTGGGTTTCCCAAATGATCATGGCAGCAGCCTTCCTGCTTTGCCCCCACTCTCTGACTCCATCCACCAGGAGCTCTCTTTGGATTACTCTACTTCCAGAGGGGTGGTTCCAGATCTTGGCAGAGTCCTCACTCTGACTCAGTTCAGGAACTTTTCCATTTAGAATCTGTCCCTAAATTCTTTTCAGACATCTTCATTGCATTGACCCCAAAGTGTTAAAAAGTGAAAATAATACTTCTTCCTTCCAAAAGAATGGAAAATCAGATAAACATAGAGTTATTCTCCCTCCTACCAAAAAGAAGAGCTATGTTCAGACAGGAGAACATAAACACTTAGCTAAAGGATAATATTTTTAATATTAAAAAAAGAGAAACTAGTAGTCCTTTGAGGTCATCCAGGTATAAACACATCTAGTAGACATGGTTCATTTTCTGGTCTGGTGGGAGATCACCTCTAAGATAATGGTTTTCTTGGCCAGATGATTTTTGTTCAGTTTTAATTATTTATTTTTTGATCAAACCTGTCCTTTTAGTAATTTTCCAAATTATCCATAAAATGATGTCTACTGTTGCTTTTTGGGCTTCAGAGAATAATTTGTATATATGTATATTCTGAGATGTTTGCATGAAGCATTTTTTGGATCCTAGTCATTGCTGAAGCAAACCATTCCTATATTGTTTTCTCATCCAGGACTGGCTACAGTTTATTTTTAAGACAATACGCTAATAGCATGATGAGCTTATTCCTCTTACCTTGTAGAGTTTCTGTCAGTCTTGTCTGTTGTCAATCATGTCAATGTAAATGCTGCCCAGTTTATGCATTTCTCTTCCTAACTGCAAATTGACTTTTTTATGGCCACTTATTAGAGCACCCCAGGAGACCAATAATAATGATTGAGCTGTCACTGCTAGAGACCAGATATCATTTCTTCAGTTTCCTATTCTAATAAATAATGAACTGCCAAGTTGTTTATAGATAAATCAAATGTCCCTATAATATTAATAAATGTTAGCTAAAAGCAGTTGCATACAATTTACAGATATAAGATGTTTTAGAAATTCTAGACATGATAATCATCAGAAGAAGAACACTTTTACTAGTGAGAACTAGGTTAGAGCACACGACAACTGTGTAAAATTATAACTGGACCTTCTCCTGTCTCTGCTTTTTAAAGTTCTAGCCTGCCTTCCACCAGGGAGGAAGAAATTTTCTTCTACCCTTCTAGTTTCTTCCGGTTGGTCCAAGAATTAAATGGACATGAGATGGACTAATAGGAGAAAAACAAAAGGTTAGTATGTTGTGCACATGGAAAAGACCGAGGAAGAGTGAGTAACTGACCCAAACAGCTGAAACGCTCGCCCTCAGCCTTAGCTGAGGACGAAAGAGGATGTTGGGAGTAGTGACTGGGGACCTCAGAAGGGAGGAAGGCAATTCACAGAGAGATGGGAAAACAGACGTTTGGTAAACAAACGTTTGGTGGGCCAGCTGGATTCAACGGGACACAGAGTGGACTCTGATCTTTAAGAGTTTTCCCCAACCCTCTTAGCCCAGATATTTAACTTGCAGATATTTCTGCTGATGGTCTATTCCTGTAATAGGCCCTCTATCTTAATTCTTCAGGCAATTAGGGAGAAGGTCAAAGTTTCTTCCTGAGTCTTTTGGGCCTGAACTGTTTTCACCTGGAAATAGCCTCCATGCCAAAGAGATAGTTTTGGGAGAGGAGATATTTGGGGGTGGCAAGTATTGTCCCCTTGCGCTTCAAGTTCTGTTTTTTCCAGTTTCCCTCCATCCCTGAACCCTCAAAAGAGCCATCACTCCTGTTTTAAAAGAAACTTTTTATTTTATATTGGGACATAGCTGATTAACAATGTTATGATGGTTTCAGGGGGACAGCAGAGGGTCTTATCCATACATGTACATGTATCCATTCTCCCCCAAGCTCCCTCTCCATCCGGGCTGCTACGTAATATTGAACAGAGTTCCCTGTGCTATACACAAGGTCCTTGTTGCATCACTCTTTTTTTTGAATCTGTTTGTGGTGCATACACAGTCTAACCATGTAGCTCATTCACTCATGTATTGACTCATTCATTCATTTGTTCGTTCATCCATTCATCCCTTCTATGCACTAGCTGCCCTGCTATCCTCTGGGGTATAGAAACCAGTAGAACATAGTCCCTGTCTTCAGGGAAGCTTAGAGTTTAAGCTGTCTTTTTATTTACTTACCTCTCCTCTGGATGTGTTGGAGAAGGCAATGGCACCCCACTCCAGTACTCTTGCCTGGAGAACCCCATGGACGGAGGAGCCTGGTAGGCTGCAGTCCATGGGGTCGCGAAGAGTTGGACATGACTGAGCGACTTCCCTTTCACTTTTTACTTTCATGCATTGGAGAAGGAAATGGCAACCTACTCCAGTGTTTTTGCCTGGAGAATCCCAGGGATGGGGGAACCTGGTGGGCCGCCGTCTATGGGGTCACACAGAGTAGAACATGACTTAAGCAACTTAGCAGCAGCAGCAGCCTCTGGATGGATAAGTACCCTGAGGGTGAAGACCATCTTGTGACCACCACCACCTGCAGGCATTACAAGGGCTTGCCTATGTGGGCATCCAGTTAGTGATAATGTGGACTGCTCGCTGAATCCATTCTGAATCATTCAGAAGCATGGGATTGAGGACTGAATATCTTCAAATATTTCAAAAGCCTTTCTCCTCCTGCCACAATTGCTGACTGTAAAAATAAGTAACTCCAGAAGTTTGACTCCTTTTATCTTGTCCAAAGGCTGTGTCTTCTCAGAATCCTATCCAGTGCCACATCCGAATTACATACGAAAGCATGAACGTGAGTGGTAGCAGTGGACCGAACATCCCCTGGCAGTCATGGAGGAAAGGCTTCTGCCTCCAACTCAGGTTGTTTTGAAATGCATCTGTTTTGGTACAGTGGAGCATCCTTCCCTCTTTTTGTGGAGCTTGGAGGTCAAGTAAGTAAGCAGGAATGATTGTGGCTGATCATTGAGGACCTACAAAACACCAGGCATTGGGCCAAGCAGCTTCCGCATATTATCATACAGAGTCTTCTCAACACTCTGGTGAGGTAGGTTCCATTTTGGATCCCTGTTCATCTAGGTGAGGAGAGTAAGTCTCAGGGAATTCCAGTAACTTGTCTAAGGCCTTACAGGCAAGAAATGACGGAGCCAGGACCCAGCAATGCTCCGTGTCCCCGCCCGCCACTCCTTGTCAAAGTGGGATTCACAGGGGCATTTGTGAGAGAGGGTCTTAGGACTTCTGAATGGTAACATTTAAATTGTGTGGGTTTTTTTCCAGTGAAAAATAATCTGAAGTAATAGCATCTTCTGGATCTTCCAGATGACCACCTTATGATGATGCCATGCCATTTTGGTATCTGAAATTGTGCTTTTTATTTACAATCTAGTTGGTGCCAACACTACTTCAGTTGCTGTGAGCTTACAGGAATGAACTGGTGGGCTTATTATGTCTTCAGTGAAAGCCCCATGATCATCCAGTAATGTTTAATGCAATGGGGGAGGAGGGTCCTAATGCAGTAAGGTGGGTGGGGGAACAATCTGAACTCTGAACACCTGCCTTGGAATTTTCCATACCAGAATCATAATGGGGAAGGTAGGGTTATGTTTAGCAAAACATCATCATCTGAATATTAAGTCATTGTTAGTTTGCATTGGGTTGGTTTTTAAATTTTTTTATATTTGGTTAGAGCAGCTTGGAGGTTTTAGATGAGTTGAAACTGTAAGAACTCAGCTGTATGTTTGTACATAATTAAGCATCATTACAATGAAAATCATTTAAGTTAAATTTCGAAGGAAGGCAGGGTGATATTTTTTTCTTTAAAAATGTGGTCATACATTTTTCAAATCTGAGCCAAATTGAATGCCTCTACACTACATGATGAAAACTTTCTCCTCAAAAAATGCTTCCCCACCCACAAGGGGTCTGGCTTGCTTAAGTCTTTCTTTTGGAATAAGGCATTGACATTTCCTTTCAACCTGAAAATAGTGTCTGGGAGGGTTGAGAACTGACCTTGGGAAAAACTCTCCATTGCTATGGTTCTCCTGGGATTGGCTTTGCCAATCAAGGTGCTTTTGGATTCTTTGTCACTCTAGGTCCTGACTCTGATGACTGACAGTTGTACATATCACCCATGGTTCATAATCATTTTCTTATTGCCACCATCCATTTTTGTGAATTGGGCTAGGAAGTAGTACCAGCCTGGCATAGGTAGAGAAGATAATGACAACATAATGGGATTTTAAAAGCTTCTGGTTTGCAAGATCTCCGAGTCTGTCCAAAATGACTACGTCAGTTACCACTTTGGGTAAAGAAAAGGAAAGTCTTGTTAAATGCAGACACTCAGAGAGGAGGTAATGTATGACAGTGTATTTATCCTTAGCACTTTAGTATTGCTATGGATGAATTCCTAGTAAGATTTTTGAGCATTGGAACAGAGGACAATGAGTTTTGATGCTAAGAGAGGAGAGGATAATTTCATAGCTTGTGGGAATGCAGTGCAGCTTATGGGCTAAGGTCTGGGAAGCCTGGACATCAAGGCTACATATGAGCAGCACAAACTTTGAGTAGCCTTGGGTTGCCTTTAAAAGAGGGGGCATTTTTTTGTGTACAAATAACCATCCTTCTCTTATTTAAAGTTTTAATAAAATTGCCCTGGTTTTTTTTTTTTTTTTAATGTGTAGAAAAGCGTCTAACACATCAAAATGCCCAATTAGTGTTTGTTGTCATTTTTCAACACTATCATTATTAGTATTCCCTGGCATTCCTAATGGTGCAGAGAGAGCAATGCAGTGCGCACAGTGGGATCGGAAGAGCTGGGCGTGTGTCCTGGGTTGGCTCTGATTTTCCCATGNTTTTTTTTTTTTTTTAATGTGTAGAAAAGCGTCTAACACATCAAAATGCCCAATTAGTGTTTGTTGTCATTTTTCAACACTATCATTATTAGTATTCCCTGGCATTCCTAATGGTGCAGAGAGAGCAATGCAGTGCGCACAGTGGGATCGGAAGAGCTGGGCGTGTGTCCTGGGTTGGCTCTGATTTTCCCATGAGACAGGACCTCTCCTGAGCCCCTTTGACCTCAGCTTCCTAGTTTTCATTAAGGTATTGGACAGAATGATCCCCAAGGTTCCCGCCAGCTCTTTTTTCCTTTGTTCATTCTAGTCTTTGCTACAGATTATCAGAGCATCCTTAGGGTCCATTTTTCATTAACGATAATAACCATTGGTTATTATTATTATTCTTTAGATCAAGTTTCAAGGGATCTTCATTTTGGTCCTGATTGTGCTATTCTATTATAGCTATGAGACCTTGGGCAAGTCACTGAATGTCTGAGCCTCAGTTTTCTGCTCTGTAAAATGGGAATTAGGATAACTGGCCTTTGATCTCATAAGGTTGTAAGAGGTCAGATGGCATAATAGCTTTGGTGATAATAGATGGAAAACATTTTCGCATCCATACCAGTGCGGATCCATACCAATAAACTATTGTTTATTCTCTGTTCATTTAGCTCATCTTCTTGTTTCTTCCTTTTTAAACTTTGAAAAGGAGTTCATGAGAATCCCTGATAGAAAAAAACTGAAAAGGGAAAAGAGAAAGAAGATCCTTTTTGGTGATTTATGATATCTCCATTTCACTCTGAAAGCCATTATGGCAGGCACCCTGGCTGTTCACTTTGCTGTGTTTTGCTCAGCACATGGTTCAGTTCAGTTCAGTTCAGTTCAGTCGCTCAGTCGTGTCCGACTCTTTGCAACCCCATGAATTGCAGNCCCAAGAAAAAGAAATGCAAAAAGGCAAAATGGTTGTCTGACGAGGCCTTACAAATAGCTGAGAAAAGAAAAGGTGCAAAAGGTAAAGGAGAGAAGGAAAGTTACACCCATTCAAATGCTGAGTTACAAAGAATATCAAGGAGAGATAAGAAAGCCTTCCTCAGTGATCAATACAAAGGAATAGAGGAAAACAGTAGAATGGGAAAGACTGGAGATCTCTTTAAGAAAATTAGAGTTACCAAGTGAACATTTCATGCAAGAATGGGCACAATAAAGGACAGACATGGTATGGACCTAACAGAAGCAGAAAATATTAAGAAGATGTCTTAATACACAGAAGAATACACAGAAGAACTATAGCAAAAAAGATCTTCATGACCCAGATAACCATGATGGTATGATCACTCACCTACAGCCAAACATCCTGGAATGTGAAGTCAAATGGGCCTTAGGAAGCATCACTATGAAAAAAGCTAGTGGAGGTGATGGAATTCCAGCTGAGCTATTCCAAATCCTGAAAGATAATGCTGTGAAAGTGGTGCACTCAATATGCCGTCAACTTTGGAAAACACAGCAGTGGCCACAGGACTGGAAAAGATCAGCTTTCACTCCAATCCCAAAAGGCAATGCCAAAGAATGCTCAAAAGGAACCTTTGTACACTGCAGTCCAGGGGGTCACAAAGAGTCCGACATGACTGAATAATTGAACAATGTGTGTATAACTAACAATAGATGCCTTTCCATCAGATGAGAGTAGCCATGGGCTGAGGCTCTCAGCTCTGGGCTGCATTTCAGACTTCACTTGCCCCTTCAGTTCAGCATCCCTCAGCATACTGTACTCAACCAAGTGCAGCTGCCCTGGACAGTCCTCTGGGGAAGGGCAAACTGTTCACATAGGAAGAATGGTCACAGAACATGGGGAAATAATTCAAACCTAGCAGCCAACTTCCAGTCACTCTTTAGTGTGTGTTATGAAGTAGTTCATCCACTGTCATGTGTATGTAAAATAATGAATGAAGTAATAAAAAAATAAAAACTAGCAAGAAATATTGTGTGAGTTGTGTAGGCCTGTAGATGAGAACATTAAGTCTGCCAAGAAGCCAGAGAAATTGAGATAGGATTCTTTGTTACAGCTATTAAATAAAAGAGGTTCTCCCCAGTTATGAAAGATTTGAGAACATCTAACTGATACACATATAGATTGTTAAATCTTAGACTTTTACAATTTATGAGACTTTGGTCATCATTCACAATTAATCGTGAAGAAAAAGTAATGAGATATATACATCATATATATCACTCTGTTATATATATATATATATAT